>QNGE01001233.1:50082-69978 GCA_008508345.1 Paragonimus westermani | reverse complement strand
AGAAATAGGGGGTAAAACGGTAGGAGAAAGTCGTGGTCGGTTAGTAATGTCACTGTTGAGAGAACGATAACTTCTGATACTTCCCGGTCGTTTATGCCGCGGAAGGGGGTTGACTTGAGGGACCCCACCCCGAGCCTCTGACTCAAAAGTCTGACCTGCGAGACAACAGGATATAGGGTTTTCTTGGGGGACCCTACCCGGAGTCAATGACTCAAGAGTCTGACTCACTTGGCAGTGAGGGGCTTGCCTAGCCCGGGTGGTAGATTTAGAACTACCAACGAAAAATGAGGTCCGTTACTGCACCTTGATCCGCAAACACAGTGTTGCACAGATGATCACATGTCGGCAAACTTTAACGAAGGTGAACAGGCGTCAATGAAAGACTTGAATCAATTATTTCAAATTATGGGGAAGATGGGAAGCATACCACTTTGTTAGGGCCACTTGATAATGGTTCTCATATTCAAGAAAAGAGTCCGCCGTTCTTGTGAAGACCATAGGGAAATTAAGGTGATCTCAGTTGCAAGTAGGATTCTGACATCCATCATAATTTGTCGAGCTACTGCAGCTCGGGAAGCAGGAATTTGGAAACAGCAAGCAGAATTTCGTCCGGGATGGGAATATAGTCAAATTTTCACTCCTCGTCAAATCCTAGAAAGGCCATTCGTACCCACTGGTAGAGAATTACAGGTCTCGATTACAAAAGTGCGTCCGTCAAGGCGATTAACCTGTACTTTTATGGTCGCTTAAACGAAGGACTGCACCGAACAATTATGTGAACATATTGTCCTCGCTCCATTTCCATATTTCAGCTTGAGATATGATTTGCGCTGGACTGCCCGACAGTTTCAGAAGCGGGAGTATGTACATCACTGCTTTGTTCACATTTCTTGGCGGACTAAATGATAGAGGACTGTTTACGGCACTCCGAGGATATCAAAAAAGACGTCTTACTTAGTGGAAGACTGACTGATCGTGATTATGCTGACGACATGGTGTCTGACAATTTTCAAGCGGTACAGATGATGGTTGACGCTGTTTCACACTCTGCCAAATTGAAATGTACTTTGTAGCCTCAAAATGCAACATGCTTTGGCAAGGTTGTTCTGGGTAAGCACATTTAATGTTGGACAATGAAGTGATGGAAGTTGTTGATCATATTTAAGAAATTGTATAAGAAGCAGCAGAGGTACTGAGAATGAAACAAAACCTCATATTTGGACGACTAGAGCTGCAATCGATAAGTTAGAACAGCTTTGGTGAGAGAGGCATCTTTCTGAAGCTTGGGGAACAAGTATCGAAAGCGACTGTTACGGCTACAAAACCTGGAAGCCTAGAGGAGAAGACGAAAGTCGTTTTCAAGTAATTCACTACCGATGATTGCGTTCGATAGCCCCTAACGGGTAACACCAACGGGTGATCAAGGAAGGGGTTAAGAAGTGACTATTTGGTGGCGAGTACCAAACGAATCTCCTTGTTCGTTATTCAAATATGCACAAACTTAGACGATGGGCCGGGCATCGAGGAAGCCAGCTAGTCGTCTGTCACACTGAACACCTCTGCTGATGCCACGACCAACTGGCGTAAAGTTTGAGGTGAGCGGATGATGAACTGACGTAAAATGGAATCATTAACCGAGGAGTCAATCACTGTTGATGAGGTTCGTCTACGGGGTTAGACTCCCCGTAATTCACAGAGTACGTAGCATCAGATTTTAGATACCGCACTATTCGAAAAAGGCTTTATTTTAACAATGAGGACGGGATTGGGGCATTTTAGTGTGCTTCAGTGTTGTTTGCGAACTCAATCTGTTCGCTCAACGGAGCGGTTATCCACCTCTTCAAGGAAAATGTCGAAGTACTAACAACAGCCACCGACTAAATTAACTGTTTTAAAAGAACGTGTATCTAAGAAGCTCGTTGTTCATGTGAAACGCCGAGTATATCCGTGCAACTTAGTTGCTTTAATCATACGAGTGTAAGTAGTGATACAAAATGAGTGTGATGGGCCAGTGAGTGAGCACAAATTCTGAACCAGCTTACCAAACGAACCACGCTTAGAGCCTGTCTCTCCGTATGCGATGAAAGCTGTATACGGCCCGCTTGAAGAAGTAAGGATGAGCAAATCGACCACAGAGTCACCGTTAAAATCAGCAGCGGCCACACTCCGAATCGGTTCGTTAAGGCCCGGTGACAATAGCAGGCTGGGGTTGGGCAGTGTCCTACTTATTGACCGCTGGGCCAGAGCGAATGTAGATTGGCTGCTTGGGGCGACAGATGCATACAACTGAGTGCCATCAGCATTGACCAGGACCACATCCATTTGGCGATCAGCGTTCAAATCGGCAAACGCTGCCAGCTGGTATCCAGGCCATGTACATGCAGTGCTGAAGGTAGACCCAGAAGGGCCCGTTGGAGATGAAGGGCCCGACTGACTAGCTGAAACACTAAAAGTTATGCAGTGGAGACAGTTCCAGATCCACAGGCTGAACAATAGTAAGCGCATCTGGTTGAATAAGATCACATAAGCAATACCGCCGGCTTCCTTGAAGGTAATCTAAAACGAATGTGGAAAGGACGGAATGATAAACAATGTGGATGAAAGGTTGAACTTGTCCACGAAATGCAGCTTGAGAATCACAGATACAACTAGCCTATGCTAAGCGGCAGTCGAGACGGGGCACGTTAACGTCCGAATGATACCGTACGGTATTCGCTACCAGGAAGTCTTCAAAAACGGGGATACTTAAGATCTACTTTCGACCGGCAGACAGAAACAGAATTGGATACAATTCATGGGAAGCGGTCATACATGAGACGATCAGTGCAATTTTGAGGATGCATGCTGAGTGGTCCCCGAAACAGTGACAGAAGTACTCGAAGGAAGTCAGATTCAAAATACAAACTGTAGTGGATTTTCGTTGTTGTCACCGGTAAGTTATCTTGAGCTGGTTTTCTACTGACTTGCCAATGGTTGTCTCGCTACTACATAAGAAAATGAGGCAGGCGCTTAACGATGGAAGAGGTCGGGCAACATAAAATCGAAGAAGAAGGCTGTATGGTTGAGGCACCGTCCATCAATCTTGAACACCTTTCCCACAGCCATCAATTTTGTAAGGAAAGATGCAAACTCGACAGAAAGTGTTACATATAAAGGCCATTCGTGTACACATTTTTAATACCCGACGACTCATCAGCAGGCGACGCTATGACAACTTCCCTCAGATTTGTTACTGTTACAAGGATGTCAAGGTCGCCGTGCATCTTAAGAAATATGAGTGGTAACCAAATCACCTGGGCCCTTGTGCGAGCAGAAACGGTAGGTACCCCAAAAATGTGTGCATACTAGCGGTCCACAGACAACAGAAAGTTAAGTGAACCGAAACCCGAGTAACTGGCTGTCCAGTCCAAACTTCTGCCTAGCCCCCACAAGCTCCGTAACGTCGGAACTTGGGAAGACCTAGAGCAAAGGATCACTATCAGTATTTGGACTGTCGCTTAACTACCACATAACCCTGAGAAGAATAGGTACCAGGTTAAAGATAGAAAGATGGGAAGTTGATGACGCTTACTTCACGAGTGCAATATGTCAAGATCCAGACAAACAACAAGGTGCAGACATTTCGCAAACAAACGATTAGGCAGCAAGTAAGGACAAATCATCTTCCACAAGGCAGCTTTTCTGTAGATTTCACAGCGTCCCTTCAATAATTTTACTTCGTGCACGGGCAACTCAGTCGAACGGCGACAACTTTCACGACAATGAACACGATTGGCCATCAAGTGGCCAGAGTCCAGGTGGAACACCAAAACCCCAACCAGCTGTATAAGGGCGCCAAGCACGATTTGTATCTAGAGGAGACGAGTATTAACTACTAAGCTCATGAAGTCTACGCGGCGAAATGAAGCGGTAGTGGAGCACTCTGACACATAGTAACAGACCATATTCTGGAAAACAAACTGAGAAATGATTTAGAATACGACTCCTCTTGCAGCACCCTACAGCGATCGATTCCTGTGTCTGGTGACATGACTGTCCATTTGGCAATCATGAAATGAAGACCAAGCGAAACGTGCAATTAAGGCAGCTACATTCGTTACGAAGAACGACCTTGAACTAACGTGCTAATACAAGCATCGATGGAATTGAGGAAAAGGAAGTCGGAAATGTGTAATTTATTGCAATCATAGACTGAAACCAGAGAGCAAGAAATGTACAAAAAAGAGGAACCAAAAGGAGCGCACATCTACAAAATGTTTGTAAAAAGACAATCACAGGTTGGCAATAAGAGTTCCCAGAGGATAGAGTGCAGATGAGTTGAAGATCAATCTTGTGTGTTTGAACGCGTGATGCAGCCACGGTGCACACTATCCGATTAGCCTACCCGCCACCAATATACAACGTATGCCAAAGCCGCAATGAATATGGCTCCAAAATACCACTTGACATTGGAGCGGTGCCCTGAAGTCATTTGTTTCTTGTGGCGAACGTTTTTTGAGTCTGACAGTGCTTGACGTTGTTTACCTAGCGTGAGCAACAGATCTGGCGGGACAGTGGAATAGAGTCTCACAGAGTTTCTCACCAGTTCTTCCACCGGGTGTTTCTTGGGCAATCGTAATAAAGTGTGATGCAACATTCCAAAGTCGGCCGTTGTCGACTGGACTTCTTCATCACTACGTATAATAATCTGGAAAAGAATATTGGAAGTAAACGGCAGTCAGGATAGGGCAGAATTTAATGCACAAGACAATAATCCCCAGTAAACAAAACCAGACACACACGTCGACAGCGTTGTGCCTTAATCGCAAATAGCACTAACTGTTGACATTGACAGTAACAAAGACGAATGATAACAAATGGGAGTCAGCGATTAAACTACAATGTCAAATACCGTTATCTTTGATTATGCATCCAGACATCATTGAGGTAATGGGACCCTCAATCACATCATCAAACCTAATCACAAACTGTGTCCGCCGTGTAACTTCGAATAACAATATGTCTCATTAGAAGACAAGCCATACTAGTAACAAGTAATCTTCATTTAAGGATGCAAACAGTGAAATCAAAACATCAGTTTGTAGGTTGGATTTACCATTCCATATATTCGCACCATACAACAGCAGTTAAACACAACAAAAAACAAAAGTGGATTGAAAGTTGTGTGGGCCCAACAAAAATTTGCCCGGCCATTCATGCGAACGGAGAAGCAAGGTCAGCAGATTCTACATACAGAGAATCGGCACACCCCCAGAAGGAACCCGAGTAACTTCAGGATGACGGCCTTGTGATGACACAAAAGCATAAACGGGTGGGTCACGTGACCAGTCCCCGATAAGTAGACGTAATCGAGAAGTTGGCCTGCACTGCCCACCGGAGAAGTCATGTCCGGTCACGCTGTGCATCAGGTCATCGATGTACAGAATCGTCATATGCAGCACCTCCTAAAATATTCCCACAAGCCAACCGTGTGTCCAAATTCGATTATATCTACTTCTATACAAACCGGTTCTTACAGTCCTGCACACTAATTATGTGCCAGGTTTCAAACTTGCGCATACTTGCCACACGTAGTCTCTGCCATTTCCGTCCAATTTCGATACGGAAATGTGGCATCCGAAGCTTACAGCTTTCACAGTACCTCGTTAGTCTGGTTAGCTCCTTTTGCCAACGAATGAACGAAGGTAGAACATCATATAGAATTTTTTCGTTGTGGTCCATCGGAGCCTTATTAGGCATACGAGAAAGAAAAGAACAACTGTTCGCATTGTTTACAAACTTGCACAATCTACGAAAGGTGGTCCAGATGGTTTGCATACCCCTTGGATCACAGTTGGCAGCCAATGAAAAATGAAATGCTTATTGTGGTTTCCAGTTGGCACATTCTGGATGGGGTCCGTCAGAATGACAGATTCGCTTACACAAACTTAACGGGAGATAGAGCTCGATAACAAGCCTGACCTCCTATCTCTATGAAAACGGACACCCGAGGGTTGTCAGATCACGTAAATGTTCTAGCGACATAAAGACAGGATTCTCGTGCCAATGGACTAAAATGGCCGCACACTCCCATGACCACCCACGGGTAGGTTTACAAGTTTGTAGTCCACAGTCTTGCCACCACAGAAATTTAAGAGGTGCTGCTAAGCTGGACCGAAGCTTCAAAACTGAAGGCTAATCCAATAGCCAACAGTGGTACGGTATTGTTACAAATGCAACTTCTTAGAAAAGAGAAATAGTGATAAGTATTGAGGAAGTTTTGGTTAATATAAACTGAATATCACCCTCAACTGAACGCAGCTTCTCTATGCCCATAGACAGCTCGGCCGCCCTTTTTCCATCTAAAGGAAGCTCTACACTCTAGTTTTGATATTCATGGAGCTCGACAGTAGAGTATATCCTTGTCGCGACCGGGATTGGAGTTCATGTGGCGGCCGTACGGACCACTGTACTAGTGATCTCACATTAGGCACAACCACCTTTCCATATGCAAACGCTCAGCCACGTTTGCTTTTGAGTAATGCCCAGGTTGTCCGATTGCCTTGAAAAACAGTAATTGTCCCGTTAATATTAATCGATGACGCCACGATTAGGGACTCCCTTCGGGTTGAAATCGCAGAAAACATCAAACTTGTTAAGAGATTTCTTGATTAATGGTAAGTAATGGGGGTGGTCGGTTAGTGTGAATCGAAAGGAGGCGGCTGAAGTCTAGGGACGTGAGGGCTGTTATCATCAGTGAAGCAGTTGATAGAGAGTATTCACTAACTGATGATGGGACAACTTATTACAAGTCACCATCTCGTTTAGTGTGGGTGCAATATATGTCAAGTTGTGCTGAAATTCACACCATAGCACAACCACTTCTAACCAATCGAGAGTTGATCGAAAATCGTACGACAGCGAACTATTCATATGTAAACAAGAACAGAATGGAACCGACCGTTCGCACGGTCGGTCGTATTCTCATTCTACCTCCTGATGCACTCGGCATCAATATCCCTTGCAAATCCGAACTAGTTGCCGGATTTTGTTAATAAAACTTCCTTTTTGGCAGCCTTAGACCAAATGCTAGTCGAATTCAAGATAAACAGAAGGTGAACATTTCATTCCGTAAAGATCATATTATCTGTGAGTATGGGTATGAGTATCATGCTTGCTGTAACTCAAGCGGCATTGCAGTTCTGACCGTTATACGACGTATGTGAGCGCGGTTTAACGACGTGTCCTGATTCGTTGGCCAGTTGTGCCAGAACTGATCGGTAGCCTGGTTGGCACGTTCCACTACTATATGTCCACCAAGATGAGAGGTGGACCAATGCGTCCAAGATGTGGTCTGAGAAAATGCTTCGGAAAAGAGCAGCCATGATAGCCAGGGTTGCAGGTGGACACGCGCCACATCCACTTAGCGTTGCCGCCCGACTGATTTAAGCAGGCGTGACGACGTCCACGTGTTGGTTTTTCACTCCGTGCGGACATTTTAGCAACTCGCTTGACAGATCGGCTGTGTCGACAGATAGTCGGTTGAGAGTGAGCCAGTGGAGCAACCGAGTTGACTGAGTAGGTGCGTTGGTTATGCTGAATGTCGATGACGATCGGCTTTGCGTGAGGTGAGACCCGATTAATAGCCTCTGTGCATCGTGGACCAACGGTTGCGTTAGTCCAACCGGACTGATCAACGAGAGCGAGCTCGTGCACGCGCAAGTTGCCAGCCCAATTAGCTTCGGAGTCGATCTGCCTAAACAGCCTAGCTATCAGGTGAGCCAGAGTTTGACGTGGGACGCACGATTCAAGCCCGAAATAAGTCAGCTGAACGGATGTTTACACGATTCGCTCGGACCTGGTTAGCGGAAGCAGTGGTGGCTCAGACTGCACGTCGTTCTGCCATACAGAGGGCAAGTGACGTTAGAAATCGAAAAATGAAAATTCTACAGTCTATCTACGCCGAAAGTTGCGCAGTGCCCAGTGGCTAGGTTGCTTGGAGTATGAATATGCTATGTGACAGAACGATGTTGATAATTAGCGATTCACGTACTTCATACGTCGCGTTGTATTATACAAGAGTGATATGACGTTACGATCGAGGGTTTTTCTAACAAATTCGAAAGCAAAGACCGAGTTCGGATACCATTGGTGAACCGCAACATAACGTGATTAGCACACTGTGTTCTGTAGTGGAAACTCATACCAAACTAACTGAAAAGGAGTTGGTGAAAACTGTAGACAATGATGAAGTAAACCATCACTTATCTAGCCAAGTTCGTTATATCTGCAGATATGGGATAAACAGATAACAGAGCCCGGTAAACAACAAAAAGCATCGAACGATCAAGATGACGGCCCACCTAACGATGAGCCACTTGGCCGGCAACTCGAAGCTTCTGCAAGAAAAATGCAGAAAATATTGCAACAAGTTGGCGGCAGAAATCTTAAGGTTAACGCTTAAAAAGCAAATTACACCTTATGATTCCTTGTAAATAAACCGGGATTAAAGACCAGCGTCAGCAATGATCAAGTAGTTGAGGACTTTAAGCAATGCGAATCGAACGACGACCACGTTGGA
Organism: Paragonimus westermani; assembly: GCA_008508345.1. Classification (NCBI taxonomy): domain Eukaryota; kingdom Metazoa; phylum Platyhelminthes; class Trematoda; order Plagiorchiida; family Troglotrematidae; genus Paragonimus; species Paragonimus westermani. Next base: position 61,418 of record QNGE01001233.1, on the reverse strand, counting down.
GTCATCGTGGGTGTGACTATGCATATGTACACTCACCCCCAAATGCATTCTGCACACCGTATGAAAGATGTGAACGGCGGTGACCAGATTTCATAGAAATTACAGTCCCTACGAAGTAACGTGCCGTTCGTCGGGCCGTGATGAATGTTGGCCCTCGTCAGGAAGTATGCCTAGCTACATTGAAATATGTTGCCTGGTAACCATGGTGGCTGAATAAAGCACAGACTACAGACCCCGTGAAAATACCACTTGTGCGTATGATAGGAGAATAAAACGAATGGTAGGTCGATCTAACGCTGCCAACAGTTCTCCAGGTTAATAGAAAATGACTTCTAAGTCAAACCTATTAATTGAGTACTTCACGGATTATTTCATCTTCAAGAACTTTAGGGCATGCCATTAGTGAACATAACTATGTTCCTATTACAGTCAGTCCCAACATGAAACACTGCACTTTCACATAGTGTCTCGAAAACATCCCACACACTCCTTAGTATCCGATAGACAGAACTCCCAACTCATAGTTTCTTATTAATTTCTTATTACTCTACATTGGAAGAATCAATCCGTCGAACCAGGTAACACGAAGTTCAAAAACACTAAGCTGACCATGAAACTACTTTAATTTGCAGCACACTAAACATTGTTTTCTGGAGAAGTGTTGCATATGGCAGTGTTCAGTGTGATTGGGGACGTGCCCCAAATCCAAAGTCGCAGACATGGATCAAATCGGCCAACAGAGCAATCATCACAGCTGAAGGTTTACGAACAGATACGATTTAATACGAACAGATCCGGTACCCGCATCTTGATGGATGGAAGTGCAAATAACGTGATGCTATAAAGCGGGCGCAGTGAAGCCACACCGCATGCTCGTCGAATTGACTATACCATAGTACGAAATTCTTAACCTGAACGCTCTGATCAGTGACGGTCGCATTGGTTCGCAGGGTCAAACTTAGGTACGGTAAAGTCAAGCTGCACAAGTCGTGATGGGAGATCGGAAAGAAAGAAAACAATGAGAAAGAAACCTTTACGCAACTGAAATCCAAATGAACCTCATAATCGGCAGCCTCTCTGAAGCTAAGACCGGAATGCATGACAAAGTGCATGGATGACAAAAGAAGACAATACTCACCGCTACGGATAGATAGATTAACATCAGTGGATCTGTGGCTAAGAATAAATCGAACAAGCGACGCACATCATCCATCTCTTGTAGAACGTGTGCAAACCAGGTAACAATCCATGCCAGAGCAAAATGGGGACCCAGCCCAACCTGTTCCAAGTTTTCCGTCAGCGTGGGCCGTAGATAACCCAACAAAGCGAATATCAATTGCATATAGTCCACAGTGCTGTCCATTGAGGCTTCCATGAATAGGCTACAGAAATAGGATGGGAAAAATACTTGGATATGTTTAGCTACAAAAATCTCCCCTACTTTAGGTGGATTTCATAGTAAGTTACAAAACCCGCACGATCCACACGACGAACAGACGGCGGCATCAATTACAATCAAGTCGCACATAGGGAAACCTGACCAATGGAAAGAGTAACGAAACGGAGGCTGCTTTCACACTAGGAAATACCAGTAGTTCGTTTCAGCTCGTGCGTTTAATGGACCCCAGGACGTAATCCAACGGAGAAGTTACCAAAGGGATAGACAGCGTCCACATTCCTAATGAGCCCAAAGGCAATCTCGTCCAACGAAGCACACTGAAGTTGGTAAGTGTTTCCCTTACTATCACTTCATTACCTCCGCAACCTACTTAACTTACACTTCGACCTATCAGCTTAGAGCTATTTGCCCAGACGTAGGTCCAAGACTACATCACAGCCTTGAAACAAGCAAAAGCCCATGACCCGGAAGTTTCCACGTAACTACCATCCAAGGAGTGTAATGAGACGGTTTTGGAGGCTTCGGTCCACTTGCTCAAACTAATCTTGACAACCGAGACTTACGAAAACCAACGCCAAGTCTTCTACACTCCCGCTATACCCAGCATACTCCGTCGACTTACTGCCGCTAGGGAGGCTATCAACGGGAAAAGCAGGCAGGTTTTTAACTTGGGAGGTGATGTATAAAAAAAAATTTCCAACCTTGTAACATATGTTGGGTCATCTGTGTTAAGTCGTTTACAGAGAATTGATGAATGCATTCCACATTAAAAGTGGCGTCCGTCAAGACTGTCTCCTTCTTCAACTCTTTTTCCATTTCGTTACCGGGTATAATACAGGAGAATGTCTACGACGAAAGTATGATCCATGCCTGGATATCCTAAATGGTGGGAGTGAACGACGTGAACAATGTAGGCAGGAAGGTAACTAACAACTCTTGTGAGAAAGGGATTTTACTAGATAGTAACCCCCTTCTGTCTAGTCTTTTTGGATGCGCTATTCGGCTACAAATTGCGAAATGCTCCCTCAGACGTTGCGATAATAACAACAACTTCAAACTAGATACGGGGGTACGGAGAATCGTTGACAGGTAGGTACCTGCGATTCAGGTGACGATATGCCACTGATGTTTGGCAGAACATTCCTGTAAGATAGGAATGATTAACAAGGCAAGTAATAGAAGCCGTAAGGACGCTGGTCAGCAGAACCCGGTTTGCCCACACTTGGAACTCAGTGATTATGTGGCAAAATACAAGTACTCTGACGGTGACTGCTTGAGATCACATTTGCGAGTGTATCAAATATATCCTATTCCCCCACTTTTCTTTTTCCTATGAACGTGTGATTTTTCAGCTAAGCATCTGTGACAACTACCACCGCATCATTGTTGTTGTTGCTGCTGCTGTTGAACAACCCAATTCCTCCTGAGAACGGTGTGAGCACAGTACCAAAACGTAGCGATCAAATGCTGGGAAAAGGTTATGTGAACCAACGAATTATAAAGGTGGCCGCGTCAGTGTCATGAAAAGGAACTGAGCAAACAAAAGGATTCAACATGAAGGTAACACTCTGCCACAATAGTTACACAACAAATGCGACAAACTTTTGAATATAAAGATTGGCAAAATTACCTGAACCGTTGTGGAAGTATTCTGTTCAACACTGACCGAGCTTCGTTTTCTCCGAGGACCGACAAAAAAATGTAGCAAATATCATGAAAGCCCTATGGGAATAACATAGACAAAAAACGTAATCAGAGAAGGAACCCACTACCGTTAGACATGTTAGGCTTTATTTATAGCTCGTACGCTAAAAAACTTTCCCAGATTACACTTTGACAAACTCGGGAACCCTAACACTGTTTCAAATAATCGTTGTGGAGATGAGATAACCAACCCGCACGAAGTCAAAAGCTTTACACGGATAAATTTTTTTACATGACTATAGTACCACCATTACTTGAAAGTTTTTGATGAGTTTGACATTAAATGAAGCAACAGTTTGATGTTAAAAATATAAACAAAAACAAGAGGAAAAACGGTCACGGGAATAAATCTAATTAGATACTTCTCGAGATTTATCAGTTTTCCAGCTTAACCTCTCCTTCAGTGAAATTATCAAACTGACAGAAAGCAGAAATTTGCTTTCACGCACTTGGCTGTGCTATGAAGCTGGATTTACCAAACAATTAAGTTTAAAATACTTTGTACTGACCGAAAGTTGGAGCGCACAAACACCAGTTCTAACATTTTATCACCACCTAAATTATTCAACCTGTATTCCACACTATCCTTTCAAATGTTCAATCATTTCCTCTCCCCCGGCTTTCATGACACTTGTCTCTGGCACCAGACAGAAATGACAGCAATTATCTAGGGAGTAAGAACGACAGTGGTATTACAAACAGCATCACGTACTGCATGTTAAATAAGCCGTCTCGCGACCAAGCTATTTCCTTTAAGTTTTCGGTGGCAGTAACTCTGCCAACATTAATTTTGGATGCAGCAGTTGCGTAATAATGGAAATGTAAGTCACAGTCTACACAGTATTCGTTATGACCAGGAGTGCTAGGAAGTACTTGAACAGTCCTGTTTGGAGCTTGTGATGGAAGCCGTGGAATTCAGCAAGCGATTCGGAAAACGATGTACACGAAATTGACTTTTTAAAATAACTCTACCCTTTCATAAGACCTGCTCCACAGAAGATGACGAATATACTAATTAGATAATTGAAAGCCTTGCATCCAACTCTCACCTCAACTGGCCATGATAATATAAGCATAGGATTGAGTTCAATAGGGGCTCTGCCAAAGACTTTACGGGAGGCTGGGTTCATGCCGTTTTTACTTCCAATTCTCTGGGTGCATTCAGCTATCTGAACAGTTAGTAATGAAAGCATTCCTCTTTGTGCATTAACTTATGTCTAGCACACCTATGTCTACCACGTTATTTTCGTCTCCAATCTTTAGAAAGCAGACGGCCGCAGTATTAGACTTCTGAGTGACGGCCCAAAGTTTCAAAACCCGGTTCATCAAACTCTTCGCCAGATCAGCCAGACATTCAAATGAAATATTACTCACCTACCTGGTACAGGGAAGAAATGGTTTGTAATATACAAAACATTTAGCTTCCACCCAAGAGAGCGAGCCGGCTGGAAACTTCACAATACAATTAGCTGACATACAGGTAAGTCCAACAGCAATGTCTCCTTCCGATAAATAGCACGCGGGTTGTGTTGGAGAGTGCCAACACATCCAACGAATGTCCCGACTAAATATTCTAAACCCCCGATCGATTGTGCAAGACCGACGAAGTACGACATAGCAAAAAAGACAACAGTTTACCAACAGCGCATATATTCACCCGAACTTCGATCTGCCAAGATCAGCGAAAATGCGGGCATAGTTACACAAAACTGTGACCTTCGATGCCACGTGAAGATGGGAACGATTATTCAAATGAACATGAAGTCCGCATCTCATGAATGGTGTAAGATACATCAAACCTAATTTCAGACTGTTTTTCTTAGGATTAGGTTTACCCTACCCCTAACAGGCAGAATGTCAAAAACTGTAAGGACAGACAAGAACCATTTACCCCAAATAATGCCACACTAATTGCTTACCCGCATGCAGCACAAAATGTAGCGTATACGCTTAGGGACTCGGTATCCACTTGCTTATCTATTTTATTTACTCGTGTGTTTAAGCCATTTCAACGAGCTAGTGATCGCTGAACTAACAACCGTCGGCATTTAAGATTGAGACAACCGGCGTTCACTTCCATCGGGTGATTAAAGCCAAAGACAGGTTTTCAAATATTTCTAAAGACATGCCAATCCAGAGTGAACGGGTTTTTGTGGTATATCCTTTCACACTGCATAAACCTCCACCAACCGGAGATGTTTGACATTAATACTCAGGTTCTACTTGGGAACAGAATGGAAATGGTAGCTAACGAAATCCATTAACGTATATCCTATCGTTTGATTTATTTATTTGTAAGGGGGTGACAAATAATAAATGGGAGCAGTGGAAGCTACCAGACGGTCGACTTGTGGATACCTTTGTACCTCTAGTTGTAACCCTAGTGTTTGGTTGCAAAATGAGCGCACGTGTGATGAATGTTTAAGCGAAGACATGAGATTTTATGAGGCAAGCTACACATCATTCCTATACATGGAATTCTTTAGCAGTATGGTATGACACTTGACAACTAGTATCGACCAATATGTATAGTTAACGCCGACGGTGACCGGTGTTCCATGCAACAGCAGTCGCTTCACCAAGTGGCGTGTTTTTTCTCGGGGCCAAATCTGTAAGCTCACCGATCATAATACACGATTGTTGAATAAGATGTAGAACAGACTGCCAATCAGAGGAAAGAACTTAATTGTGACAACGCTCTACGTGGTACCAAGTTGGTCCTGCAACCCAGGGGGGGACGTAATCAATCTGAAGCTGGTCGACGGGGCGGAAATTGTGTACGCATGATTTCTGGGCCAGCACCAAAACGTACTGGTATCAAAACTAACCGTTTTTTGCGACTATCGACAGAAAAAAGACGTGATTTTCAATTCACTACACTGCGTTTGAGGTGAGTACGATCAAAAGGGATTTGTCTCTTAATCATTCCTAAGAAGATGTCAGCTAGTGTTGGGCCTGACGAACCAACCATAGCAACACCGTCTATCTGTTTGTATGCAAGTCCTTGAAAATCGAAACGAACTTTTTCTGTGCATAACAAAATAAGATCTTCGAGGTACTCAAGTGGAACACCTATATTACAGTTCTGACTCGGGATAAAGTCTTTAAGGCAAGTCCCGGATTGTACAGCTGATTCGTTATTGTACAAAAGATACGTTGATGATATTTTAATTTTTACTGATGTTATTAGTTTTGACTTGTTTCTCAACTTCCTCAGTAATATTCACCTCAACCTATCTTTATCTCACGAAGTTGAGTCGAACAATAGTTTATCTTTTTGGATGTACTCATTACTAGACGTGCAGACGGTACTTTACAACGCTCAGTTTACCGCAGAGCGACTTGGGGTGGTCAATATCTGCAGTTTTCCAGTTTTGCTCCTATTGCATACAAACGGGGTTTAGTTAAGACACTGTTTCATAAAGTCAAGTGTATTTGTACCCCGGATACTCTGAAGACAAAACAGGAGTTGTTAAGGCAAATTTTACTAACAAATGGATACCTCGACGAATTCATTGAGGCACATAATACGGTGAAGAAGAGCACTGTGCCCATACTGACGGCTCTAAAGAAGGATGTTTTCCTATTCATGCCATTCAAGGGTGATCACCTAGCCAACGACATAAAATACAAATTAAAGTCTGCCCTGGTTCGAACGTATGCGGCTGCGCAGTTGCGCTTATTTCAAACCACCAGAGGACCAGTTCTCCGCAAACGCAAAAGTAGTTTGTCAAACTGTTCTGTCTCTCATGTTGTGTACCAGTTCACTTGCAGTAGCAGTGACGTTTACATAGGCAGAACAGACCGACAACTAGCACAGCGAGTCGCCGAACACATCCCGAAGTGGTTGAAACATCAGATGACGCACCAGCCCCAACTTGTTGCACTGTCTACTCGAAATCCAACGTCATCGATTGCTAAACACCTCATAACAACAGGTTATCAAGTTGACCCGTTAAACTCATTCAAGATACTGTTGTGCAACCGAAATTCGAATTTACTAGCTTTCTGCGAAGCGATGTTCATTTGAACTTACCAACCGACGTTGTGTGCGCAGAAGAGGTTGAAACGACCTGTCAGGTTGCCATGATGTGCTTGTATGTGTGTACAGTCCCTGTGTGTCGTTAAATATTTGATGTATATAACTGACATGTTTTACGTTTGCGACTGATGAGAGTAAATAAAATGTTAACATATCGCAATGTCTTCTTTCTGCTCTGATGAAACGAAAGTAATCGGTCAAAGAGCTCTACCAAACTGTAAACCTCTGAAGCCACATTACATCACGCTAGCGCAAACGCCAACGGCAACATTACGAAGATTACTATCATAAACAGAGGAACAATTCAAAATCGCCGACAGAAGAAATGTTCTACACAAAATGAAATGCAACGACTCTGGAGAACACTACGTCGTTCAAATCGGACGAGAGTTACCAACACGAATTCATGAACACGAATTAGACATTAAGAGACACGACCAACTTTCTTCGATTTCTGTCCACGAAAATCAAACTGGACACACCGACCTGAACACAACAGAAGTCCTTATTCGTGCAAACACTAGACACACAAGAGAATCTCCCGAAGCTTGGTACTCACTAGCCGGATCAATAAAGAAACACATCGAGCTAGACTGTATTTGTGAACCGATGCGGACCAAAGACCTAGTGAGATGTAAACGCTAAATGACAGCAAACCCGAACGGAGCAATGGGACAATGCATAATCAATCGGATCAAATTCCAAAAACAAAGAAGTAGCCTAACCAGTCAAAGGACAAGGAAAAACCAATCAGATTCGGAGTCAGGGTTCAACAACAACAACAGCAGGAAACAACCAATTAGGCTCCAGAGGTGTAGGAAATAGTCAGTTAGGTCTTAGGTCAAAGTTCAAATGCAACAGAAAGTAGCTAATGGCAATTCAGATCAAAGGTCAAAACAGCCGGAAGTGGCTGATCAAAATTCGGGTTGCAGGGTCAACCCACGCCGGTATAAAAGTGCAGGCATCCAACACACCACCAAACCCCACGCTCAAACCTACACGCTGAAACACTTACGTGCTGCTGATGATGTCACGTTGTTTGGTGACGAAACATTTGCAACCTAAATACCAAGCTCGATTAACATCACAGTACTTAAAACCATGCACTTCCGACCTCTACATCGTATTGCTCTCAAGACAAAAGTGAGAAAATATATATATACATTTCTGACAGATAGGTTTCGCCCTTCCATTATCTTGAACGAAACGTGGGGAGGGACTTCTAGTTGGTACACCGTGTTTAATTGATGGTTGTTTTACTTTATTGTTGCTTGATGGCTGGCTGATTCCATCAGTTTAATTACTCCCCTCTGTTTGCTTTCGTGTTTCCTTCTGTACGGATTTCGTAAGGGGCTAAAAAGCTACCTTCATCAATCTCGGTTAGAAACTTTTAACACCTCATAGTGAAATTAATGCGTGCTGTCGGAGGGTCAACTAGTATATTCGTGCCACTTTAAGCGCCATTATTTTTCTCACTTTTGTCTTGAGAGCAATACGATGTAGAGGTCGGAAGTGCATGGTTTTAAGTACTGTGATGTTAATCGAGCTTGGTATTTAGGTTGCAAATGTTTCGTCACCAAACAACGTAAGTGTTTCAGCGTGTAGGTTTGAGCGTGGGGTTTGGTGGTGTGTTGGATGCCTGCACTTTTATACCGGCGTGGGTTGACCATGCTAAAAAGCTACCTTCATCAATCTCGGTTGGAAACTTTTAACACCTCATAGTGAAATTAATGCGTGCTGTCGGAGGGTCAACTAGTATATTCGTGCCACTTTAAGCGCCATTATATATATATATATATATATATATATATATATAATGGAAGGGCGAAACCTATTTGTCAGAAAAGATATATCTGCATGCTTCCCATGTTATTTCCAGTCAATATTACAGTAATTTACGGAAAACGACTACCAGGTTTGTCGGTGGTAAGCCAACAGCCGTTTCACACACACAATGGCAACGTCAGTGAACAAAGTCCATTCCGCCGACCTCAGATGAAGATATACATGTTTTCGTTAATGCAGTTACCAAACAATTAACATGTGATCAGCTCAAAACTTTTAACGTCATAGTTCATCAAGTGGAACACACTTTGCATTTTCCAGTGGATGCTATACGTAAGGAAGGCCACTGTGTCCGAGAGATCAAGACGTGACTAGAAGCCAGTAGTGTGCTGAAAGCGTAGGACCATGAGCATCCACCACCACGAGGTTTGGCAAACGTACTTATACATAAGCACGAATAGCTAAGGTGAGCAAAGGATGGACCATCAACCAAAACTGCTTGAAATGAGTAACTAAAGTTAAGGTTAGATTTAAAGTTTCTGGCTGAGTGGATCCAACTTTTGGTTAAAGGTAATACTTAGAAAGCATTTCAGACAAGGTCGCGAAACAGAGACATACTTGATAATAGTGGAGGTGAGGGTTATCTAACAGTAGGGATACTGTCAAACGCATCATGACAGCCCTAATCTCATCCTTTTCGGCGGAATCCAAATCGGGTGGCAGCAAAGAGTCTAGACGGTTTACGTCAAGTTTGACTTGGTGATAACTGTGGTGGGTTGTTAAAACATCTTCACCTGAAAAAAAAGGGGGAATGACGAAGAAACATTACCACCATGTGGTGCGGAGTTTGCGTCCTTAACGTCATAACATCAAGAATGCTTTCAACCAGAGTATTACTCAGCTACAAAACGTGAATAACAACTGTCCACTGCGCTTACGTACACGGCGTTCCTTCAAGAAAACAGCCACGAGTACCATCTAGTCAGTGGCGTTTAAGTCATTAGCCATCTAAAAGTTATATAATGTGGCAAAACGGTCAAACGTCTTAAAACTTTGAAACGCTACAAACGCGGGAACAGTGCAGGCCCTCAGTACAAGAGTCATTAACAACTCCATATAACAGTCTGAAATTGAGCAACTGTGCCTATGAGGAGTCAAATACCAAACTACAAGTGGCCTACTAGGAACAAGCGTTCTCTTATCTCACTAACATGAAAGTTGAAGTGTAACTCCCAGCACATTACCTGCTTATCAGTAAATGTGATATCAATAGCAATTTACAAGACCAGTTGAGGAGAGAACAGTCACTACTGGTAAGCAGACTATCAAGAATAACTTACAGAGGGAAATCAGTGCAAGGGTGTGCGCACACGGGAAAAATACGATCAGACGCGTAAGACGTTTAGTATGTAAACACAAACTGGCCAGCAAATAAAATAAACGCAGAAAGCTATCAATAAACGGTATATGTAGTGGTAAAATAGTGTAGTTCGTTACGGAAGCTTCACGAGACGAGAAATGGAAACTACGTTGTAATCCGAAGTTTGAAAAATGGCTGCTCACACAGAAGCAAATCACGCGGACTGACGATAGTGATGAGCGGTAAAAGCATGGAACGTGCACATGCTGCAGCTTCAAAACAGAATCTGAGATTCGTGAAGGTGTGTTCCACACATCGCGGAAAAACCCATCTGCGACAACAGTGGTGTGACAGTCGTCAGTCAGAAACTGATGGAAAACCAAAGCAGGTTTTGAATTGGTTACCTGTCAGAAGGCACCCGAGATTGCGTTGTTGATCGTTATATTTCACAAATGAAAGGGAACCTCAATCATCATCATTTCATGTGCAAACGCCAACGGCTCGATCAGTGTATAGCTGAGCGCTCTGGTAGTGTTCCAGCCCGCATACAACCATGGATACTAAGAATAATGCTAGTTTCATACTGCGCTGGCAATCCCACAGTGTATAGGAAATCGCCCAGCATGTTGCATATAATAGAGATCAACAGGTAGAAACATGCTACTACTGACCTGTTTCTTGTTATCCCATCCAACTTAACCTTGAGACCCCTCCTAGCCCGATTTATAGCACTCAGTAAGCGGAAACCACAACGGAATTGGCTACTTAGAAACACTGCATCGGTCCTCCAGGTTAGGGGTTGGAAGATGGCTGCCCTGCGGTACAGGCTATTGAGCCAAAGGCTTTGGATGAGAACCGTAATCGTTCTCCTGTCTAGGTCTGGGCGTCCTGGCAGTTTCTCAGCCCACATCATCATCATCATCATCATCAAAACAGCCATGAGCCTGACCAAAAGGTACTGTGGCTCGGGCCGCCGCTCACCTCAACAGTGACGTGGAATATCCTAAAAGTAAAGAGTACTACGAAGGACAACAAAGATTGAAGAA
>QNGE01001233.1:25340-36235 GCA_008508345.1 Paragonimus westermani | reverse complement strand
ATATATATATAATATTTTACATACAGATATTCATATTCACATATTTAACATTGTACAAAATATATGTGCACATACACATTTATGTGCATATAAATATATATATAAATATGCATTTATTTACATATATAGATATACACCTGTGTATATCTATATATATACAAACAAATATATATATGCAAACATATATATGATTATATATGCACATTTAATCATATATATTTCTGTATGCACACATATAGATGTATATACATACATGTGCATACCCTTATATATGTGCACATAAATGTATTTTTATAGATATATCTATATGTGCATTTCTCCAACCCCTCTAGTATAGCCAGTTGCTCAATGAGAAAATTGCACTTCAAGGTCATTCGGCGCATTATTACTTGTGACGCGCAACCGAAACCAGCGAGCGCGCACCAACTGAATTTGAGTTATGTGACGAGGCGTGCTGCTGTGTTGTCGGTGCCGTTTCGGCTTGCGTTTGAAATGCATCACTGCAGGCGACCGTGGCCTCTCGGCGGAACATACTGCTCTTGGGTAGATTGTATTCAGCAAGCCAACGTCGATGGATTGGAAAGTGGCCCAGAGCAAATGCGATCATAGTTAACAGCAACGTGCGGCATGGATAGAAGTGATTTTTGAATACGGACAGCACATGAATACATGGTAACTACATGGACTTACAGAAATTGCACTCGCATGTACCGTCACTGATGTTCACTGTAAACTATGTGCCCTCGTGACTCACTCAAAGCTACCAACCGATGTTACATAAAGTACGGTTACCTTGAACTCGTCCAACCGTTTGAAGAAAAACAGGGAGCACGCCCCTTGAGATGCTTCATCACCAACTGACTGGCGAATGTTTTCAGCCGAGAGAGTATATTCTCGACATACACGTCTACGCTGACCACCTCCCGGTGGTCGTAACCGTAGGTGAACCGCGTACAAACCCCTGTATTAGCCGCTCGCTGTGGGACCAAATTTTACTAATGGCCGTGGCTAAGTGATCTCTGGGATGAGTGCGCTTCTTTAGTCGCCCATTCGCATTCTCCATACGGTTGTTTTTCGATTTCCGAAGTGAGCAACACCCGACTGTGCATGGATGGCCCACTTTGGCTTTATATATAGCCAGTTGCACGAGGTAGTTCACAACTTGGGGTCTGTTTGGCGTATTATTGTAACATCCTGGTTGAACCTTCAAAGTGGATAGATAAAGGTGATCACTCGCTCTTCAGAGTTACTGCAAGTAACCGTGCGATGGAACAGATACCGGCTTCCGAAGGAATTCGTCTGAATGGTGATCGCAAGGATCATCACATCAACTTGCATGCTTCCTCACAGCATCCCGAACATGGAAGTAACATAACACCATGTCGCACCAAAAGACCACTCGTTCTGCTAGCATTTGGGCCGCCATTTTATCCATCACAAAAGTTATGACACGTATGTGGTCCCCCATCGCCTCCCGGAATGTTTCAACCAAATGACGTAGGGATGCGTATTTCTCACTTCGTACATAGGCGTACATCACAAGTCGTCCATGGCCCATGCCGTCTGTAACGAGGAACTGATACAGGTTCGGGTCACAGCGGCGATTATGGAGTGATAGAGGGCCTACTAGTGGCGGTTGGTCCCATGAGTGGCATCGACGTTTAACACATCGGGGAACCGTCTGAATAACTGCACTTGCTCTCTGCGTGCGAAACATATGTGCGTGTGCCTTTTGTTGTCGTCTTTGATGACAGGCAGCATGCCGTTTTTCTCTATATGATGCACGATTTGTGGCAGGTCTTCTGCTACATTAGTACACGCTAACCCAACGATGACGGATGTTGCAACTATCCATGGCAGTCATATACTTGCCATCACCATCCGCAGCATACTGCTTCAACTCAACGGTTGGCGTGTTGTATTTGAAAAGATGTCTCGAGTAGTTCACTTTACTGTCTGTTAGCCGACGAATCCTTGGATGTGCATCGCACAGCAAGGCGGTTACGTCGTGGTTGTGCTCCAATGTGAAAAAGCTAACAACCAACCCGGTATTTCTCCCAACAACGTTAAAGCGTGATAAGCAGCATGTATCGCGGGAACGGTGCAATGGGAAGTATGTAAACTCAACTCACTAAACACGTCGCAATCCACGGCTTTTGTTCTTACGACGATTGTGTTTTATACAGCGAAACGTCATCTACCACGTAAATTCAACGTCAATCACACTCATGATTAAATCTCAAGCGTCCACTGCCTGATTTCTTGCTTGGAATAAGCACGTATAGAACACTGTAATCCTTCATGTGCTTATTCAAGCCACGTTTGAACACGCTGAAGCTAAAAATTTCGCGACCCCCAAATACATCTTCGAAGGCCGTAAATAATCCATGACCAGAAATGGAATATAGGATAAAATCGGTCAAATATTAATCACACGTGGAAGATTTCTTCGCAAGATACCACATTTCTACCGTCAAAACACCTACCATCGCTAATCTCGATCTCGGCGCCAAATGATGGACAAACCGATTACGGTCAACCAAACGAATTCCTTTTAACTCTCCTGATGCTCTCTGCCATGGAAATCGATGACTTTCAAATTTTTGGGCGATACCACAGAAATATCACCCGGTATTCAATGATTTCCCATTTCATCGCCCTCTAACGGCAGAGTTCACTCCCCACGGATAATTTCCATCACGTTATTTTCAGTGGCAGATGTCACGTTTGTAATACTGTTCAATCATTCGTCGTTTGGTATCGCCTATAAATATCTGCAATGACCACACATAACCGAGCGTACTTCTCATGTGAGCGCATGTGGAGTTTTGACGCACAGGGAACCAACAGGACAGAAGTATGAGTTGAAATTTGCAGGGAGGACCGGAGGTTGAGTTACCCACGAATCGGATTCACTGGAATTTCCCTGTCGTTGAAAGGGAAACCTTTTCGCCATACAATGCGGATTTAGTGTGGTAGGGTATATCGTGAACAGATATTGTGAGTCAGTGTGTTTGCCTTGTAGCATCGTTGCTTCAAATTCTCGTTCCACCACACATTGATTTCATCGGAGTTTCCCAGTTATTAGTGTAAGAAAGGATTGTCTCTGTCTGGCTCACGTGGACCTGCAATCTACAACAAATCGATGAAATCACTGCGGGGGCACTGGAAATTACCAATTCTGCAAAACAGTGCCACCATACAGAACACACACAACATACTCAGCTGTGATATATTTCTTCCTTTGGCGCTGGACAGATTAAGTTGCGTTTTCCCAGTACGAAATTATCGGACGCGAAAAACGAAGAGCTGTTGAGAGTAGAGGCGGACTCTTTGTCCGACGAAGTGGACAGGTGGTCGCTGATAACGCTGTAAGTGGCACCGATACGTGAATTACTTCAAGAGGCTAGAGACCGGCCGTTGACTAGCGGGTAAACCAAAAAAGTGTATGACACGTGTGTGTTTCGGGGCCACTTCTCAGGTGACTGCAGTCAAATGGCATGTAGACAAACAATGGGACATCTTATATCATGCAAACTTTTTCCATAGACTAGGTAAAATATGCAGCTATGGGTTTTGGGACTATTTTTCAATTCATACCGCAAGCAAACCAGTGAAACCTCCAGGTCTTTACATTCTGTCTGCCCGCTCTTCCAGGTGAAGTGCACATAGCAAAATTAGCACTGCTTGTGCAGTGCCCATTCCAAACTTTCCTTCCTGAATTTCGGTATACTGCACACGTCTCACGCAATCTTTCCGAACGTAGCTCGTTCCGGTCTCCAGTTGAAACAGTCGCAGCTGACCGTCAAATTGAACGAAAACGTCATGAGAGGAACTCCCCGGAAAGTAGGCTTTAAACACTGTGCTCGGAATGACCAGTTCCGACATCCTGTGCGGAAACCGTCTATCTGTCGATCCAATAACCTGCACCCCTAATTTATACCGCGCACTAGCCAATGAATGGCCAAGGTGTCCACACCCTGCCAGCCCAATTAGGCATAGATTAAACAAAACCCAATATGCTCTGCATTGATCAATACGAGTGTGCGTTAGGGGTGAATTGCGTTTTTGAAACACAGTACCCGAAATTACCCTGGATGTGCAGCGCAAAATCAACCCGATTGGTCCACTTTGTCCATTGTAGCACAGCCGTGAAGTATCCCCAAAACGACGTAACTTGGTGCAATTTACTTTAAACCATAGGTCTCAACGTCGTTACAGTATGCAAAACATATGGAAACGGTCCTACAGCACGGTAAACCGACACCAAGTGCAACGTCGTATGTTGCCCAAACAGCGGGATGTGGAATACGCTCAAAATGAGAGCAGAAATCAGGTAGAACAAGATGAGAAATGTGATGACAAAGGAGGGCTACAGAAAGGGTGAAGGATGTGTAACTTGCAGGTCCTCCGGCATTTCATCGCTCTATAAAGAAAATAGAGGTAGTCAATAAAGCATCATATGAGGGGCGATAAACATTGACGATTGCCACCAACGGTGACACAAATAAAGAACTCCGAGGATACGGTTAAAAATGTTCACATTAGGTTGACAATTCAGCCTGAACACACCTCAACTTGGTGCGTGATATTATGTATATATATTTGATGAAACACCTGTAGTTGGGTTTGAGCTATATACATATGTTTACAATATCATGTAACACTATATGATTCATCGATCTATGGAGTTCACAGTCACCGTTAAGTTCGAGAGCAATTGTTAAGCACACGTAAGCAACATCTGGTATATATATGGTACATATATGTACATGTGGTATATATATATACATATATGCATATATCATGCACCAGCTAGGGTTGTGTGTAAGCTATATACATATATTTACAATACCATATAACACTCTGTCATTCGTCGATCCCTGTTACGCAAACGTTAGCTCCAGAATACACGATGCTGTTGTCTATGAGTAATCAACACAAATTGTTCATTTCATTTTCACAAATGGTAACGTGGTACATGGTAATGTTTGCCTTACCTGCTTTTTCTCCTCTTATTCTTCCGTTCCTAACTCTGTCTCGGGCGTTATAAAACCAAATTTTCATTCACGTGATTACGTCTTCTCTCGTGGTCTTTGAGTAGAAAGGCTCCGAAAATAGCATTTCTGCGTTTACTTGAGACTTTCATAACGTTTACCCCTACGTTAGATAGCTCGTCGCAACATGAAACCCTCGAATGTTATCATCCCTTTTCCATCCGCATGGGTTCCAGCGATTCAGCGATTGATACACGGGTTCGAGGCAGCGTCCCAAGTTTCCCGGATCCAGTCGGTTTTCCTTGCTTAGTGTCAGCGGGCGTCTGTTGTTCTGAAAGGCTATAATTGGAAACAGGGTGTAGCACCGCCCTTGGGGATTACAGTGGATACAAAGAACAAAGTAAGATTACTCGCGCAATGCAATTTTAGATTGATGTGAATCAAGCGAAGCTTTGAAACGATACCTAGAAGCGCTGCTGACGACCTCAGAAGGGAGGCTGTTCCAATAATTGATAACCCTGTAAAAAAACAACTGCTGCCTAAGAAAGGTCCGAAGACGAAGCATGAAGAGCTTCCTAATATTTACTCGCCTGCCGTCACCATTTGCTACAGTAAGGAACTGTTCTACGAGACCTACTCTAAAGAATAAGTGTGTGAGTATTAAACTGCCGCTGTCTTCGAAATTCAAGTGGGTGAAGGTCAAGAATTTCAAGCCGAGACTCGTAAGTAACATCACTCAGGCCCGCGACCACCTTGGTAGCCGCGCGCTGGACACGCTCAACAGCTAATATGTCTTTCTTTAGGCCGGTATACACGACCTGATTGGCGTACTCGAGGAGCAGCCTTATATAAATTCCGTGAAGCGTTTGAAAAACCCTCTTGTCCATGCGGGGGAAAGTGCGCCTAATCATAATAAAAGCAACAAATTCCTTTTTTTGCCGCCATCTCATAGTGATACGTAAAGGACAAGTTAAATGACAACCAAATGCCCAGATCTTTCTTCAGATCGATTCTCATGATACCTAATGTGACGAGCGCGCTCTGAATCATGAAGGCGTTGCCAGAATCTCCACTGAGTGACATATGCGCATATTCACTGTCACTCAGTGGGAGACTCCAATCGTCTGGCCAGCGCTTGATCGCGTGAAGATCAATTTGTAATGCACCGGGATCAGTGGCATTCCAAATTTTTAGGTCGTCTGCATATAAAAGGACGTTTCTGGAAATGTTGCTTCGAAGGTCGTTGATGTAAATGAGGAATAACAAAGGACATAGCACTGACCCTTGGGGAACTCTCGCAGAAATGAAAGAGGGAGACGAAAGGTCTGATCCGGTCTTGACTCTAAAAGTTCTATTATCAAGAAAAGAGGCAATCCAGCGCAGAACCTCTCCCTGAATACCGTAGGCTTCAAGTTTGTGTTTCAGGGGGCCGTGTGGGACACGGTCAAAAGCCTTGGCGAAATCAAAGAAGATAACATCAGAAATGAGGCCATTGTCTTTGGCCTCTGTCATAATATCTATGGAAATAAGCCTGTTTACCATGCGTGACCGATTAGGAAGGAAGCCGTGCTGGGTGGAAGAGAAGAGATTATTTGATAAGAAGTGATTGAGTATGGCGCGCTTTAGTAGGCGCTCCATTATTTCTCACGGGGTGCTAGTGAGGCTGACTGGCCAATAACTAGCCGGAGAGTGCCGGTCACCCACTTTAAATGTGGGTGTGACCGTCGCCTCTTTTCATGCACTAGGGAGGACGCTAGTCTGGAGTGTTTGCTTAAACAGCCCATAAATAGGTTCAGCCAGACTAAAAGCTGCTTCCTTTTGTATTCTGGGATAAATTATGTCAGGACCCATTGCACGGTATGAATTAAACTTGAGTAAAAGGTATTCAGCGTCTATCACAGAAAACTCAGCGGTCACGAGTGGTTGCCTGAACATCTGCCAGCTCGGGAATGCAACGTTGTAGACTGCCGAGTAGTACTCCCTGAATAAGACGGCCACAACTAGGGAGTCAGAGGAAATCTCTCCGTTGAGCAGTATTAGAGAAAGAGCTGGAGGTTTGTTCTTTCTCAGTCGTCGCATATGTTTAAATAAGAAGATTTTGTTCCCAATGGCTCTGAGGAGGATCTTCTCTTGTACGAGTTTGGTGTGTTCGCGGATTTCCCGCCTACATCTGTTTCGGACAATGTGGTACGCGCTCAGGTCCTCTGAGTTTCCTGTAAGCTTATGCTTCGCGAATAAATGGGAACGGTTGTCGAACGTTTGTCAAATTCATGTGCAACGCCAATCCGGTGCCTATGGCTTCCTTCATGCATCGACGAACGAGTTGCCGTGCGGACGGGTCACTCAACCCATGCAAGCAATCTGTCGAGAACAATTACCACAGTTCAAATTAACCTACCAAAACCTTCCTGTATAGCGGGTTTTTAAGTTAGACCTCAGTTCCTTGAACCATGCAACAGTCTGGACGGGAAACAAGTCAACACGTATGTCACGCTAATCTTCTCCATTGGAGAAATCTGCAATCGTTTGACAACTGTCTTGACGCCAACTCTTTCACAACATGAGTTATGGTCACCATCCTGTTGGTCCGTTGCCTCAACAGTGTGTTCAAAAATTCCTTTGGAACAGGGAGAGTTGTTAAATCCATAGACGAGCTGGAGGCAGACCGTGAGGAGACAACTTGTGGAAATGGAGGTTAGGGGCCAGGCACACTCGGCCAAGTCGCAATACCACCGTTTATCCGTGATGAACTGAGGACAGCACAAGCTTCCTCATCTTGGCCATCGAAAACTACGACGGAGTACATTTGTAACGGAGACGTTTTATTTATTCACAAACAGGCTTTACAGTGATGAAATAAATAGACAATGTACAGTTACGTATAGGAATGTAAAATGGACATACAAACGATGTGTGCATCCAGGGAAAGGGCAAACACTTGGCCATTATTCGCGATACGGGCGCATTGAAAATATTCTCGTTGAGCCCAGTCACTATATGCATAAACAAATGTTGCGACGGCAGACTGTGAGTGAACAAAGATCTTGCAGACTTTGGAAAGGCATTATAGTGAACTGTATAATCGGGGGTATCAGGGTGATGTATATATACAATGATCACAACGCTATTGGGAGCAACATTAAAAAAACTTTATCCTTCAAAAAATGTGAGCAATGACGAAGTGTTGGGGTGCTCATACGCATACCGATATCTGAATGAAAGGTAATGCCACCACTCACATCGGGTGCGGCCATATGCTCAGACCAACGCCTGTAAATCTGACTAACAGTTTTGGTGGGGCCGTGAACCGTAGTTTTCAGTTTGTACATGAATTATTCAAATGCGAACGCTGTAAACGTCACCCTGCGATTGAAGTACAGTCCTTTCTGGTTACATTTATCACAGCCATAATAAACATCACAGCTACGTTTGCGTTTACCAAACGAACGAGCCGGTGTTTCACGGATAATGACCTCAAGTTTTTTGCTCACGTTGATCTCCGCAAACGATAGACCTTTGATAGTACATCATACAGTTCATTGAAAACGTCAAGAAGAGAACAGCTGACGTCCTCCGGCCTGCCATTTCCACCGTAGATGCCAACAAGGAAGGGTCGAGCCACAAACGGCTCGCACAGAGGGTATAAGATAGGCCATAAAGTATACTTTCCCGACTTGGTCAGTAACAATCAATCAATATTCAAGTGTATTGTGCTGGCGAGGACATCCCGCAACTGATGACATGCCAACTCTTGTATAATACCATTAACCAAATCGAGATGTGTATATTCACCAGGATGCACGTCACGTATCAACGAAGGTCTTGGGGTTTCCATCAGTTTCCTTGGATCCGACGGCATTTCATGCAGTCTTTCTCTCAGAATTTGAACCAGCCGATTGACTTGCACTCTGGAAGCATTACTTGAAACAACAGGGTTGTTCGACAACACAGACTGGGCATCCTCAGCATCACGGGTTTCCTGCAACAATTCTCACTGTTCTGCTTGCTCGGGCACGTCTAACATTGTGGGTTACACAACTGAAGTATTTACGAACACCTTCTAACAAACTGCATGCATGACACTCAACGAGCTCAAGTTTAGTGCGTGCGTGCACTAACTTAACGTTTCCTCAGACGCGAAATAAAAATACAGGTAACTGCGGAGACCGAAAATATATTATGCGATAATTACAAGTGGTCTCGATCAGCGCTAGACGACACCGATATGTGAAATAGCTAGGAAGTTAAGGATCCCATCGCCGAGCGCGCGAGCAGGCAGGAAGAGGTGTGGCGCCGACCAGCATGCAAACGAACAAACGCGATCTAATGCATCAGGCAGACGGCAGACAAATATCCTTAAGGTACTATGTACAGTGTGAGCTAAGATTTTAGGAAGGATTTTACACATCGCACAGCAGGGAGACCGGGTGTATCTCCTTATTGTTGTGCGATACCCATCTATCTTGTCTTCACGGCAAGCCTATCGCGAAGTGACCATGTCTGGGTATTACACTGCTATCAGTCATATTCAATGCTCGCATGTCCTCCACATAAGGCTCTTTGTTCTCCGAAGTGCATCCGTCAGTGTAATCCAACTCATACATCCTTTGGACCGGATCATCCAACGATACCGGACGTAATTCGATGAGGTTTACACAGTGTTCATTTCGGGCTTCGGTGCGACATGGACCTCGGAGGCTCCAGCCGAAAATGGTCTAACTCGCATAAGGCTCATTGATGCTGCCCAGTCTCTGCTCCAGCACCCAGTGTGCTTCAGGGACGTCGCATCCTATCAAAATCCCCACGCCGGTTCTAGTTAAACTCTTGAAGGAAACACCCTTCAAGTGCGCCCATCTATCTAATTCCGATTGGTGGAAAACGTCAGCCCGAGTCACTGGCAGCTGTTTTACCGTATAAACTGAATCAGCTGTGATGGAATGCTCCTGATTCAACGGTTGCAACTCAATTGATACCTTATTGCACGATGTTGCAGAAGTTCCGTGTAAAGTACGGAACATCATCTGGCAATTCTGTCCCTGCAAACCAATTGTCCTTGCGATAGATTCACCGAACAATGTAGTGTCAGACCCGTTATCCAGAAAGGCATAGGTTGTGATTGACGCTTTGGGGCCAAGCAATCTGATCGGAACGAATCATAGACACACGCCGTTTACATTGGACGTAGCACTGCACAAGGTTGACTTTGTCCTCTCCTCCTTACCCTGTTCGACCTTATCCTCATGGACCAACGTATGATGGCGTCGACCGCAACCCCGTACCGCACATCGTATCTGTACTCTACAAGACTTGGACACATGGTTCGCTTTTAGGCAAACAAAACAGCGTCCAGTGTTCTTCAGCATTGCTTTGCGTTGCTCCAAAGACTGACCGCTGAACCAACCGCAATCGGATATATCGTGATTGTTCTTACAAAACGGACACCTCAATGTCACCTTCTCATAAGGCACACCTACTTCGACATTGCACCTCGAGTATCTGATTCCAGAATGTCCAGAGGATGAGTTACTCGTCCTAGTTTCTGAGCGAGCAGCCAACTGAACATACTGACTAGCACTGACTGCCACTCTTTTCTCCACAAAGCGTAACAAATCGCTGAAATCAGGTTCCCTCCCGCACTCAGTTATACCCTCGGCAACTTCTGCCCATCTTTCCTGCAGATGGTGAGGCAATCGCTCAACTGCTTTAATGAGGTTTGTTGTGCAGTTTAACTCTGCACCGTAGTCTAGCTGCATCAACATCGTCTGACAGCCTTTCATTTGGCTGGCTAGTCCACGCAAGCCATCAACGTCACCAGCGACCAACCTAGGCCCCATGAAAACCTCCTTACTTACCGCCTGCATAATATCATGTCGGCGGCCAAACTGCTGGTGCAAAATC
>QNGE01001233.1:3076-23395 GCA_008508345.1 Paragonimus westermani | reverse complement strand
GGCGAGCTCTGCTTCTAGCATAGAAACCTTGACAAATAAATCCGCCAATACACCATCTACAGGAACAGAACAGTTTTTAGTCTGAGGAGTAGCAACCATCAAGTTATCTTCACCCCTTTTAACGACAATAAACTTAGGGGAGCCTACATAAGTTCCGGACCTAGAACCTTTGCCTGTAAAACGATTAACATCGGCTTTAGAGCCCGATATTGTGGCTTTGGCATCAGTGGATCTTGTATGACGAGTAATTTCGGTCACCATGTTTCGAAAATACAATGATAATTTCGGTTAGACTTGGACGTAAGTGGAATGTGATCAGATTATATAGAATAATAGTATCACCGATAACAACTATAAGAGAAACTTCAAATAAATTATTCACGCAGTAATCACTTGTCCTTTTCGAAACGCAAAAGTTGTGCATGCTAAAATCGTTAAAAAAACAAACTGTTCGTCTCTTGACTGCATAATAAACGTGAGTCACAACTCTTCCTTTTCCTCCCTTGATAGAGAACCCAGTAACCTCTCGGCATTGTCAAACATTGTTCTCATTCTATATACCGGCCGTGGAGAAATAATTGACAATTAAATCCTGCGGTAATCGTATACCAGGGAATGCTTGTAATCAATCTCCTCTAGTGTTATTTGATAACAGCTGTTCGCTAATGATATATATTTCGTCAATTAACACAATGCTATTAACGTCATATAGAAGGTTATGCCGGAATATCGCTTGTTCCATTGTTCGTCATAGCTCACATAGTCAGTTCCACCTTATCCCGTTCATCGCATGATTCCGCTCTCCATTCTTGGTTTCACTGATATATCCCGTGCGAGAAAACATCCCACCCCGCCCGGACACTTAAAATTCTGCAATAGTTGGGCATATTGTGAGCTCCTGTAAATTCTTTGGAATTTGAGCGAAGAATGACGTCCGGTCGAGAGGTCCATGCGTTCCCCGCGAAAGTATATGCGTTCCCACCTCGCCCACATCATGAAAACATTTTCTGCACATTTTCCCGGAGCTATCTACATGGAATAATGATCAAATTCTTTGCCAATACACCCTCTCTATCCTCCAATCACCCCTTTTTAGCATGATCTTGAGCATCAGGCCAGCGATCACCTCGTGGAGTCCAAATTGATGTAACGAATCAGACATTTTATCTAATTATGCAGATCCCAGGTACTATCGTCTCAGAACTATGAAGCTCGAAGTTTCCTGCCCAAACTTGAATTTTCCATTCATATAATGTCTGTCCTTGTTTTGTTACTCTACTCATATAGCTGACTCGTTGTACAATTTTCAAATTAGTGTTCAAATATGCATATGCTTAAAAATCATTGCGTTGATCACGCTCTCCTGAGCGTGTTTCTCACAAATGCTCCGAGAGATATACCGTTATTATTACTATAATTATCATTATTATGAGCAGCGTGAGCTCATCGGTGTGCCACGTTTGGTTTGTCAATGAAACTACGGTAGCCATCGCCATGTTTCTCCGTAAATTCCTCATCTTCGTGGAAACGGTGGGAACAAGAACGATGATCGCGGACGACGGCGCGGCCATTCAAGAAGCCACTGCGCAGGAAATGTTGCACGTCCATCAACTACTGTGCCGGATGCACATTTTACGGAACGTGCGCGACAAAACTTTCAACGGTACTCTGAAGAAGTGGTTCCTGGTAGCCATGCTGACAAGTAACCGCTGGAGGCACGCTGCGGCATTAGCTATTATGCAGGCCACAGACCTGGCGTTCTACAATCAGTACTCCTGACCAGGCTGTTAAGGAGATCTGAAAAATGAATCAACAACCACAACCCCAAAATCCCTATATTCGTCCAAAGAGACAACAACTTTGTGGAGACGACGCATCACTCCATCAAACGGCACAACTTGAACGCCCAGATAAGAATCTGGCAGGCCATAGAGCGCACCCCAGCCATTTTCGAACATATAATCAACGGCCGCCAGGTGCAGCTTTTGTATGCCTGTCGCTCATACACGCACATCGATAACCGTGCAGAATATGTTAGGTTGAGGTGTCGTTTGTTTCCTAAGGCGGTGCAGCTAATGTCTGAAAACGTAGCCGACGGAAGTCACCTGACCTTCAACGCCTCACGCTGGAATATGCGTGATGGACGGCAATCGGACGTACAACGTGAGTCCTACAAACTGGGCTTGTGATTCACCCTTTTTAGTGGAGTAACTTCTACCATGCAGGCACTCTCTGCATGTGTATCAAAATTTCGGCAGGAATCTAGAGGAATTCCCTGTCATTTCTCGATGGACCAGGAGCTTCATTGAGATTCTGGACATCTCCGCTGCCGACTACGAGGCTCCCAGGAAAACCTACGTCAGATCCCCCGGGGTAGCAGCATCCACCGAACTGGGAATGATGGCGAAGAAACAGTTGGATGACACGACGTTCAACCAGCTCCTGGAGGAGCTGCGAGAATTTCTGCGCAGCTGTGGCCGAAGCCGATTGTCGCCATAATTCCACCCGGTTGCTAGTTCATCTGTGGACATGAACAACGTTTCCATCGTCACCTTGGACCTCACGGACAGTCCACATGACGAGGAAAAGCTATCTGCAATCGCATCGCAACCGACAACTTTTACACCTGCACCGGCCACCGCAATTGATTTCCAGGACGTTCAGTTGTTTCCGTACCATCTGACATCGAAACGTTTAAGGACGAACACAGTTGCATCTGCCACGATGAATGAACCGCAGCCGGGACCCAACACAGAACCCGCTGCCTTGCCAACGACAGAAGTCGGTGCGGATATTTGCGGTGAATGCGGGCAAAGGAAATCACGGGCAGAGGACCAAAGCATAAACAACTGGGTGAAATGCCAATTCTGACCGCAACGGTATCACTAGTGTTGTGTCCGCTCCATTCTTCGATGAAGGACTCTACTGCACACGGTGCCAGCAATATATCGAAGCGAGCACCAGCAGGCGAGTTTCACTTCCGTTTCTTTATAGAATACATTGTGGATCCGAATCATCCTGAGTGGTTATGTTAAATAAAGTTCTCTAACGAATTTCAATACTAAATCCACCGCAAAATTCAACCCCTCCTCATCGTGGTGAAGTGGTGAAACCATAATAAAAACTGGGCTAACGGGGCTCCGGTGAACGGTAATACGCTCATTTATGTTGTGGGAACGAGCCTACAGACGGGGAAAGTGTGAACATGTGCATCGCACGTCCACGGTAGGACAGTTATTTAATAGGTATCCGGCTTACCTGAACACCTGCGTAAGCAACGCGACAAGCCGACGTGAAGGGCCGATTGCACAATCCCATCGTTATCACCTGAAACGGCCTAGTTAATCCCCACGCGATGTTCCCACACAATGAACAACAGAAATCCGAATAGGCGCAACTGAACCAAGTTCACTTGTTCAGTCTATGTCCCAGTTTGGCTTCATTCACTTCACTAGCCGATCACCAATGTTTGCACCATTTGCATTTTTTTCATTGCCTTAATTAATTTCACCTCACTGGCCTCACACTTCTCTGGAACGTCGTCGGTTCATTCCCCTTGCGCATGATAGCCACAACTGTCTACCTCGATGTGCTTTCGGCGTTTCCGACTGGTGTACAAGGTGCACTTTGGGGCGGAGTTTTCAGTACGTCGGTGACAGCATTCGTTCGGGTTTTTCTATAGGGTTTTGTCAACATGTGCGCCACACAGATTTCAGCTTTACTGATTGGTGTACATGGTCCATTTGGATATGCATCCATCGCCCTATGTTTTCCACTAAGGAAAATTTAGGACCATATGCAAAAATCCTACGCCGGACTAGTATATTGAGTAACATCCAAGGGCGGTGCTACACCTTGTATTCAATTACTGCCCTTCGGGGCAGGAAGCCACTGAACATCAAAACGGACAAACTGACTGAATCGAGGCGATTTGGGCCTCCAACTTATGTTCAAATTCGAACTCGTGAACTTATATCTGAAACCGCCGGGAGCGTCGTACTTTAGTGGAGTAATGAATATATATGTTCAGTATGCAGACATATGCTTGCTGAACAATTTCTATTAAGTCATCATACCCAAGTGGAATTTTGCTCGAAAAATGTATTGCATCCATCGACTTGGAGGAACACAGTGAAAGTTTCCGGGAGTACATGTGAAATTTATTCTTTCCAATATATTTTACATAAAGTTTCCAGCCTGCAGTGAACGTCATATTATTCCGGAGGAACTATCTGAGTCACCTTCGGCGTTGGATGTAAGCCGAAAATTGTCCCTCCATCTTTTCCTCCAGTAAACTTGACTTGATATTGATCATGAAGTCCCCTAATCACCCTTGCGGTATGAGGCTAAACAGGGGAAATAGTCCGGACTATGTGTCGGCCGACATATAGATGCCATCCCCTAAAACTATATGTCCGAAATAGTAGACTAGTATGCAGGCAGCTTTTTCTCATTGCGTGTTTGCAAGGCTTGGAGTGCTCTACGAGATCATGTTCTTTCTGCTAACTCCGTAGCAATGTGCAAGGCTTGCCTTGACCAACACCTTTTGCATTAATTCGGACACTGCATCCTTCTTCCCATTTCGTCCCATTGCTGAGGTCCTTGAGATACTACGCATCGAGATACGGCACTCTCAAAAGCCCCAGATTCCTACTTCTGTTAACAGCCCATTAAACCATTGAAACCACTGATCATGCCAGATTTCACTACTGGTGAAATGTAATTGACGGGCAAGAATATTTAGCTTGGACATCGATTACCCGCTTCCGCCACTGCATCGTGCGGCCATTGCATTTACCAGTGCAAGTCCGCTAGAGAACGCACCCTTCTGTAACGACACAGTCGCTTCTAAGTAGGTATGCTGTGTTCACTTAACCGAAGTTTGTAAGTCGCCGTATTTTTGAATGTGATTATGCTCAGTGCAATTGGTTATTCGATATTTCCATTGGTCGTTAAGAAAAACATTCGACTCCTTGCGTGATAAGTGTTTAAATTTCAATTAACTCTACGAAGGTGCAAAAGTAACATGACCATCTTTTGAGCGTCTTTTCATCGTTTTACGAATGCGTTTTGAGTGTCTTGACTGAACACTTGAAAGACACTCAAAAGATGGGCAAACGGGAAATTTCCCTTAGGCCTAATTTCTTTACGAGCGCTTGTCAGCTTCGTTCCTAATTGCCTTAATTAATGAGCACGACTTATTCGCTAGATTGATTCCACAAATATCACGGCAGCTTATTACAGTGATATTACCATATCAGGAAATTGTCAAGACAAATGGAAATGAAAATAGTGTTTTGGAACATAATGAAATGCACACAATTATTAACGATTGAGTCGTCTGCTGAATCTTCTGTCTATCTTTTCCCTTCTCGGTTTTGTTCTTGGAATTTCTTATCCACCACCGTATTTCTCCTTTGACAGCCGCCTGAGGCACTCCGATATACTGCTGTTTCATAACGGTTTATGTAACGTGTTCAAGTCATTTGGTCAACGAACAACTTACCAACGGTTTTAGACGCAAACAGGGTCAATACCAAGGATAAGCGATTATTCACTGCTCGCCAACTGACACTGCCGGCCAAGTCGTCTCTCCTGGTCGACCTTATCAGTTTGCCAATGCAGCAGTCAACAGACTTGCCGCCCAACTTTGACAGATGATTAACCTTATGACAGTAAAGACATGAAAAACGTGATAACCACCAGCAGGCAGCTTCACCCGTACCAACTGACTATCTTCAACCGTCTGGAACTAAATTCAACGACGCGGATACCGTAGAACGTTCAGCCCTAGATGGACAGCGTGCGCTTCCTCCAGTAAGCGAACGTTTTGGGTAATTAAGGTATCCATCGTGTTGATGATTTGCGAAAATTGGTCTCTGATAGTTAGCACCATGGCTGAAGCAGATCACGTTCGAACAGATTCAGTGATTACCTTCCATGTTACCCGATCTGTTTGTGACGGAACACTTGTAAACCCCGGAACTTTCTTTGTGATGCATTGCTATGTCCAATGCCTCGCTTTTTCAGTCGAATTTGGAAGTGTGATTCTTCCCAGTGTGCGCCGACGCAAACGATTACACTCAACGCACCTGGGACTGAGCTCGTGAATTGTGCTTACCGAATGTTCCGCCATAACTGCAGACGATTCCTCAACAAAATTTCCCGTGACACGGAACTGAAAAAGTCAAGTGATCGAGACCTATACCAAAAAGTCAGAACTCGTTTTTACCATAACCAGCACACATTCTGATTGTAGTGGGCAAGTGGGTGTGCGCTCAATCCTCGTCCACTGACAATTTGAAACACCTTTCCTGAATAGCAGTCGAAACCTAGTCCCATCAGACATCAAAGTAAAAGGACACGCCAGGGTTTGAAAACAAACGGTATATTTCCAGTGGTGTTAGGAAGTAAGATAAGCAGTTATTTCTAGCTTATTCTGGGACCAACAGCAGCAACTAAGGTAAGAAAGAAGAGGAGCGCGAAGTGGGCCACAGCCCATTCGGCGGCAATCAAAAGCGCGCTAAGTCAGAAGTGTGTGGAAACTTCGAGTGCATCAAACAACGCTCGAAAAGGCCCGGGTCAAACGACCTCGAATAATGAAGGAATAGATGGGTCGTTAGAAAAGGAGCAGACATTCACTGCGTGCAATTAGTTGCACGGCTCATAAAAGTGACACTGAGTTAGTATCAGGCCTCCCATAACAGGCGTACACAGAATCATGCGTACACAACAGACAAACAATAAAACACGGTTGTAGCTGGGATCCTTAGAGAAGCCACAGGGTCGCTGGTTACTTCATGGTTACATTGAAAAAATCGAAGGCAGGACCGTAGAATATCGGACAAGAAGTATCCTGGTGATGTTTGTAAAGGAAGTGCTTGTGAACAGTATCGAAAGGAGGAGCGTTAACAACAAATTACTGTTCATACCCACACCATTGCCGCAGCTTATATTTGGTAGGCATATCCACAGGGTATGAATTACACTGCATCAGATGATATAATGTGTAGAATTTTCCATGAATGGCCGCACAAAGCGGTCAAGGTGAAAATGCAGAGGTGGATGTAGAAAGCCAGATAAAAACATAGTTGGCTACGGGAGAATATTAGACCGGCACACTAACATGCAGGACGACGAAAGAAAATATTCCTGGTCGTATGCTGGGGTCTGCACATGTTTCACGTGAGACATTGATAAGTGTTGCGAGTTACCGCTACAGGTTGATTCCACTGCTCCAGAAACAGGTACTCCACCAGCCCATCTAATCGAAAACCTACAGTTGCAATTCATTAATGGGCAACTCAGGAGAAAAGTACATAAGGACAAATTGCCGACGCCAGTACGCTTAGGTATGGCTCCTAACTCTCTCCAACAAACCCGTTCATCGCAGACGGCTCCGGTAACTAACAGGAAGCAAGGCACGAACAATCCACGTCTGGGCGCCTTCCTTCAAGTCGCACGGCGCAAGCTCTTGTCGCAAAATGCACCAGAGAGTGAACTTCAGTCGCACCTGTTCAAAGAACAAGATAACCTCACCCATTGGCAGAATGCTTGCGAGGCGCCCCAGTTTCAGCCAATCGGCAAACCATCGCCTTGCAGGTTGCGCGAAGTCAACCAGGATGGACGACTCCATCTGAATTACATCACCGTCGATAATCTGCAGGATGTTGGGGATGCACTTTTGACGTCATCATATCCTCAGTCACATCCTGGTGGCCCTGTCAACGTCAAGCCTGGCTTCCCAATGACCATCATGGAGGTGTGGAGATTAGCCAGCCTCTACTCTAGTACACCCAGTGTAGCTTGATGCTCCATGGCATACCCCAGGTGCTTACTACTGACAACCCCGTGACGCATAAGCACGATATTAGCCGGTGGAATTTTGTGCGGAGTAAACTCTGTCAAAGTGGAAGACAGTGAAGCCTGATTAATCAGACGACTACCGAGATCGACCCATCTGACCTCTCTCCAAACATCCAAAATAATGAGGGTCACACTACTGAGCGAGATGCCATAGAAAGCTCCTCAGACAGGGCGAAAAAGTGCTCTAACATACGACATTAGGACACACCAAGACCATCCTAGGCCAAAACGCCTTGAGGGCCAACCAAATGCATCCGTTAGACCTGGCGAGGTTCTGGATGACAGAATAATGCTCAGTCACCCCCTGTTAATTAAATCCACGGTCTCAAAAGATTTGCAGATTCCAGACCCACAGGGTTCGGGCCCACTCGTACAACGACCACCCTTCAAATGCTGCTGTATGTATTTTCGGCTGGTGGCGTATACACACCAGTACGCTATCCTTGCAAAGCACACTGTCAGAGCTACGGGAACTCGCGCAGTCAGAGACCGCCACGATTTTCAGCATTATTGGGACACGGTCAACTCTCAAGTCTCCGATCATGGAGTCGACATTCCAGGCTACTACAACTTTCTCACTGACAGAGTCAGAAGGAGAGGAGGAGATGTGACGATCTCTGTTTCGAATTGCGTCAGGGCCTCAGTGCTACCTGGTCTCCACCTGTTAGCGCTGTCTGAGACTCTCTAGATAACACGTGGCTATCTCTCGCTCAGTTAGCCTGATCACTGGCGGTTTGTATGAACCACTGGTGTCAACATAATGGTCCTGGACCCTATGCTCAGCCACTCTTCGGGCAGTTGCATTCACAAACAGCCAGATGTTCATAGCCGAGGATGCCAACCTTCCAAATATTAACTTCGTCAGCAAGGTGACTTCTGGGGCAGAGGCTGTGGAGGCCAACGATACCACGTTGCAGATCACCCTAACGGAGCATGTGCAGTAGTATACTCTGTACAGAGAGGGGCATGACCCGTCTCACCTGGACCTACTGCTCACTACTGAACCCTACATGGTGGACGCTGTTGAGACTGATGCTCCTCTGAGCGCCGGCGACCACACAGTTATCAGTTTCAGGCTGTTCTGTGACGTCGCGGTTAGTTCACACCCTTAACTGTCTCGCGAAATCTTCGCCGAGCAGATTTCTAATTAATCCAAAAGCGCATAACGGAAACGTTTTGGCGCCAGACCAAAATGTTTGCTAATCCTGAAAAACATTCCGGTTATATCACTGACAGATTAAAAGAAGTGACCATGGGAGCTGTATCTTCCCCCCTTGAAAGGGCAAAAGCAATTCCCTACGGAATCTTTACACGGAATGTTTCATACAGAAAAAGAAACCTATGTGGAATGACTTTCTGTTATGTGATGCCGAGAACGCACACAGCGCTTACAAAAATGATCAAAGTCGGTGCGTAATTGCGGTAATAGCATACCGTTGTGATTATCAGCTCAATCCCGATTAAGCCATGTTAATTGCCCAAAAAGTTTCCATGAACCCGTTGCGCCCTTTACGGAATCTCCACTAGCCTTATTATCACTAATGAATTCATCTGGCTTGTCAGCTAGCAATCAGAAGGCATCCAAAATACTCCGCTCCAGTACGTAACCACTTTCGGTGACCCAGACAGCACGAGACAACCGATAGGCCTTGGTCACGCCACTGCGGTCGAGATCTCCCCCAATTTCTCGAGAGCCAAATCTCTCAGGCTGAATTCTAAGAAGTTAGCATGCTGTGATAGCTTGCTCCCATCCTGTTCAAGGATGTGCTGCGCCACTTGACGCTCTATTTTTGGCGCGGTTTTGACACTCATTTTCTTAGGCACTCTTCCCGATATTTGGAAGCACGGCGTTGTCCCGCGTATTTATAAATGCGGTAACAGAACCGATGTCAGCAACTTTCGCCCAGAAGCGCTGCTTTCATGTGGCTCCATGGTAGTGAAAAGCCTAGCAGAAGATAGCTTAAGGACACAAATCCAATCCACTAAACTACTAACGAATCGCCAGCACGGATTTGACAAAGACACTCATGCATCACCAATTCGCTAATGCCAGTGGACTTCCGGACCACTGCTGCGTAAAGGTGCCACCCAGTTGATTTTGCGTCCCCAGACTCTTCTTAGGGTTCTGATAATGTAAACCACCGTGTTCTACTCAGTAAGCTGCTAGCTGTGAGTCTCAACAAACAGCTATGTAAATAGATCCACACTTCTTATCTGGTAGGACGTATCCTCTACGGGTCAACAATGTGCCATCTGCAACCTTCGAAGCTCCAGTGGATGTTACGCAAGAATCCATACTAGGTCTTTTGTTGTTCATATTATTTGTGAACGACTTACAGGCTATTATTCAACCATCCCTGTTCATATGTGCGGACGATGCTGAGATATGGCCTGCTCCACACACTCCGTAGGACCCTGTTCTCCTGTAGCGAGATCTCGACACAGTGCATCGGTGGTCGGTAGAGGACAGCCTCCCATTAAAGACTAGTAACTCGGAAACCATTCGTACATAGCGCGATGGTAACAGAATTTATCGGACGCGAGGGAAACTGCACACAGTTGTTCTTCAAGAAAGAAACTCCCGGAATCTTCCAGGCAAACTTCTGCCCCTGCGTCCATACGTTGAGATTGTCAACGGAAGCTAATGGCAGGTTAGCAGCGCTGGGTAGGATACTACGGAAATTTCCAGCAGGATATTTCACATTCATCTTCGGTTCTGTGGTAAGTCCCCTGTTGAAGGTGAACAGACACGCACACCATACTTGACAAGAGAGCCGCTCCTGAACCTGTGCAACGAGAAGGACTATAGGTTTCTACCCGTATTCAAATACTGGCCAACCTGATCTCCTAAGCCTCATCTCATTGGCTTACAGACGGCCGAGGGGAGACACGATCCTCATCTTTAAAATCCTGAGCAAAAATGGACGTCCCATTCGAAACCTCCTCAAGTTGGTGGAGACCACCGACTTAAGAGGGCGCACGTTTAAGCTGGACACAACGCGTAGTCACTCACCACAGGCAACACAGTTTTGGATTTGGAGTCTGTCTGAGCTGGAGCGCCCTTCCGGAGGAATTAGTGGGGGGCTATTCTTCTCGAGATGTTCAAGGAGCATCTTGACTGGTTGTTAACAAGATAGACGCCACGGACGATATACTCTTAATTAAACGCCCAGCTCTGGACGCATATGAGTGTTTATGTCATGCCCGATGTGTATGTGTGCTTCAACTATCTGACTGTCCTTGCATACGTGTTTTTTACCTGATTCCGTCCCATTAGGCCCGATTATTTTGCACTAACCACCCGTTGACGTGATACCCGCCCATGATAATTTCACGCTGTTACTATTGACACCTGTTTCTCTTACTCCAATTGCTTTTACTGTTACTTTTCTTCCCACCACATCAAAATGGTATGTGGACTTGTGACCGCACTACCCTACCACACAATAACATGGTGTCTCTCGGATACGGTATTTGGATGCTGATTGCCATAATCAACACACAATCATGTAATGCACATTCATCCTTTCAGCGGTTCGAGTGACTAAGGGGGACAACTGACCACCCAACGTACGCTCAGAGACCGAGGCTACCGGGGGATTGGAAACTTGAAAAAATATAGACCCACACCGAAACAAATTTAAGTGTAACATCACCACAAATACTACCATTTTTGCCTCGCAATAAACCGGTGAACCCGTGAAATGTGTTAACAGAACTCTGCGTTGTTCTAAATTATGTGCGTTAATTCAGGAAATTGCTAAGTCGTTGAATAGTTTTTCGTAGATAGTCACTAAATAATGCTTGGAAGCTCAATTTTTGTGTAAGCCACGCTAAGCCGGGATTTTTTGCGACCGTCATATGAGCGGTCGGAAGACTTTAAGTCCGTACACTCATAGGACACTCATAGAACGGTCGTGCTGGGTGGGACATGTCGTGACCCCGTCCTTCAGAGAAGCGCTGTCGCTCGGTGTCTCCATTCAGTTACACACTGCAGCAAGTCATTTGTTTCCGGGTAACTTGGACCTCCTCTCTGTCAACCCGAATACTGTGCTTACCGGGGGATCGGTGAAATGGAAGAAATTGAGGGAGATCGCTGCTTCTAGCGGCCCAACATCACGAACAACGGCCTGGCAGGGCAATTATAGCGCCCAGCGTGCACCAGGTTGTTTGTTTCATGAAACAAATGAGCGCAACTGTTTTGGCACGCGCCCATAGGATTTTATTGACGATAGAGTCCGAAGACGAGGAGCTGTTGACAGCACTGAGTGATCATGCATGGAGAAAACAGAAGAACCGCTGCCTGGGGAGTTCAAGGCGACGGAAGTTGGTTGGATAGAGGAGCGTGTACCGCAGAAATCCGTTGGTGGAACTCTTCTTGGAATCTTACACACCTTGGTTCAGCACGCCTTGGTAGAGCACGTAAGTCAGCACACCCGATAAGGGGGTTAATCAGAGAGCAGCTGTTCAAGAAATGTAGTGGCCAAGAAGAGTCTCTGACTACCCTAAGTGAATGCAGGCGTATTTCACTGAGTTCAGTGACAAAAAAATGAGCAAATGCAACAGGACAGTTACGAGAGTTTTAGCAAGTTATAGTAATAAAAAGCTTGACTCACAGAAAGGGTTAAAGAGGACCACCACAATATTCCAAATTACCATTAACCTGGAAATGAGGATATTCCGAGATTACCGTGGGCGGCTGAAACGCGGTCGGTGCTGCGACGATGTTCGGAATACAAAGGAGCTAAAAATGAATGAGACCCGTGTAGTGTCGTCAAGCAACTACGCCACAGGTAGAAGAGCACAAAGACGTGTGTGCACAAAAATTTATTGTTATTGCAAGGTCATCTTTAATCAGTTCGAACAACATGTAGAGATGACGCAAAACGTTGTTGTATAATAGTTAAGCATTGTTAGTGAACAAAACCAAGAAATTAACTCTGCATATCTGGTACTAGCTGGGAAAGCGAATGAACTAGATAGCCTCGAGATGTCACATCCTTTTGGACGAGATCTTCGTGGGATCATTACGGTGACATTCACTTTAGCTATCTTTAAGCCCTCAAGTAAACGGAGTCGGGCCTATAGGAGAATTAACACAGACAAGATGATCAGAAGGGCGAAATTAATGACATTACCAGAACAGAAGGTCATCATCATCAACATTACGGGCAGTGTTTCACACTGACGCGCGGGTTCCAGCCTGGGAGGGCAACCCGGTCAACAGTGACCATCCTCTTCATGAAGGACTTGATTTGTCTACGCCAGCGCATCAACCGTCCAGTCGGCCGCAAGGTCAGCAAAGAGTGCTCGGTGTGGCGGTCGGCTAATTGGCAACCTCAGTACATGATCTAACCATCGAAGTCTGTGCATATGTAATGGTTAAATAAAGGAACTCGTTTGACAGTTAGTGCCAAATACCCGCCTTTTAATCTCCGTGTTGTTAATTCGCTGGTGCCACCCAATACGAGCGATTAAACACAGACATCGGTGGTCGAATACCTGAAGACGGTTTTCGTCTTCTACCTTGAGTAGCCAAGTTTCGCTGCCTCAAGGTGATACAGCCCTCATTGTTGTCTGACATACACTACCCTTAAGTCTCACAGAGGTACCTCTGTCGCCGCAGGTGCCTCCGGTTAGCGAACACGGCCCTATCCTTGAGAGATACGCGTCTCTATTTCATTCCCTACACCTCTGCAGCCGCTGATGCAGCATTCCAGGAAGACGAACCGTTCAACAAGCTCCACGACTTCATTATCTAACGAAAAATCTGCGTAGTCGTGACGATCTTGCAGAAGACTTTTGCAGTTTGAGGCTGCAAAGCGCATTCCGAAGTATTTAGCAGAACGTGAAATAACGTCTAACATTGTCTGTGTTGCTTGAAAGCTGTCAAACAACAACACTTTATCGTCAGAATAATCAAGACAAGTCAGTCTTTCAACAGGTAGGAGGTCCACGTCGGCATCTTGTGAGTGCCGGAGACAATCCTCCATTATTTCGTCTACGACGAAATTGAACGAAAATGGTGAAAAATGGACAGCCTTGACGTACTCCGCTCCTGGTGCTGAAACTGTCAGACAGTTCACAGTAAACCCTAACCTGAGCTGAAATATAGGAATAAAGTACTAACAGTATGTTCACATACTTGCTCGGTGAATCCCTGTGTTTACGTGACTCTAAAAGTGTAGATCGATCAATCGCCTTTAACGCATCTTAATGGCCAGGAAAATACGGCAATCGTTGGCCGGTGGTATAAGTGACGCCCCTGCAGGACTCGACGAAGAGCAAAAATGTGATCTATACATTCCCGCCCAGGGCGAAACACTGCCTGTTCTTCCTTACTGTGTGCCCCTATAGCTGCAGTGAGTCAACAACGTGTAATGAATGCCAGAACCCTAGAAATGATCGGGGTCCAACTAATTCCCTTCTGGTTTTCACAAGAACTCCTGATACCTTCTTTGAATATGGGAACTATTACCGCCTGACCTCAGCATGGATCGGTGGTCTCCGTCTTCCACACAATTTGAAACAATTGAGTCAGGATCTCTACTAACGCCTTCTCACTTTCTTTGAAAGGTGCAGGCACGGTGTCATCTGGACCAGCAGCCCTGTCACGTTTGAGAGTCGAGATGCAGTTGCGGACCTCAATCTCAGTGGGTAGTTCCAACTCTACTGACCATAGTGCTACATCACGAGTTTATGACCGCAACACAGTAGAAGCAGGAAGCCAGGTAAATTGACCCTCAAAGTGTTCCACCCACAGCTCTAATCTTCTAGATTTATTATAAATGAGTGTGCCATCTGTCTCAATGGCAGGCGGTAGTCTGGGACCAGTAGCACGGATCAGCTTAAACAGTTCACCGCTGTTCCCTGAAGCAAAAACGGTTTCCATTTCCTCAACGTTTTCCACTAACCAAGCCCCACGACCAGCCTTTAGACCACGTTTCTGTCCCCTACGGACTTGTTATGTGAACCACCAAGGGGGATGTTCCGTCTGGCTTCTAACAACCCCAGGAAGTTCTCTGAAATTCAATATCTGTTCAATCCATGTACCCTCGTGCTGCATGCTACAGTGCCTCCTTCAGAAATGCATGTGAGATTTGAGTCTAGCGACCATTGGGATCTCCGGAGTGAGAACTACATAGGCAGCTTTCTAAGCTGGTTTTGTACTTACGCTTTACCGATGGTGAAACCGGTTTCTCAACAGCTAGTCATTGCCCATCGAAAGTAAGAACAAAACGAAGACGTGCCAACGCATGATCTGAATTCAAGCACATGCTCCAACAAGAGCGACAGTTCTGAACGGAACACCACCACCTATAACTAACGACTATGTCGTCTATCTTAGACCAAGTCTGCTTCGGAGAAGGCGAACGCCAAGCATAGCAATGACGCGCACGATGCCTAAAGCTAGGGCTGGCTAAAAATAGCTTATGCTGAGCACACAGCTGCCACAATCGCCCACCATCATCTTATTGATGTGATGCGATCCCAAACCTGCCACTTCGACGAGATTCGGTTTCATCGAAGTGGCTGACCTGAGCATTCATATCCGCGGCCAAAATTACTATATCAGAACCAAGCGCTGACCAAAAAAGGTCGACCAGATCCTAGTAAAACGTTTCTTTGACGCCGATATAATTACGGTCAGCAGGAACGTAAGCAGACAGTAAATAGATTTCAAGGAGCCTTGCGTCTAAGGCTGCTCCCCAAAGAACCTGCCAGCCGGACAGCACAAAGTCTGTTGTTAACACGAATCCAATTTGCCAACGCGGCTGCGGCCTTGTTGCTGAGGACTATATCGACTCCAGCCTGACCGGTCGGACACCGGTTGGACACAAAAGCCCTACTGGCACACCTCCCGCTCTAATTCCTTTGAGTTTACACTGGATGTTTGGTGTGTGGGTGAGGCTGCAAGTGGTGCGACGCAAGCCGATTGCGATAATGGTTAGGATCAGGCGTCCTTTGGCTTCGATCACTGTGACAGGCTAATCGGAATTGGATGATGCCATACAACACGTACATCTGATTTTTCGTGAGTGCCTTCAAACCGTTGACAAACACTTCGCTGAGACAAAGCACAAGCCGAAGCGACGAACCGATGTTTCTAGCCTGTTGACGACGTCTTACACTAACCGTGGTGTATTGCAGACTAGGGTGTGTGTGTCGTTTTACCTCGTTTTGAAGTTCGTTTTCAATGCGTAGCTCCATACTTCCATGTTGGCAATCGAAGACATTGTTTCCAAAGGTGTTGCCAACATTAAGGTCGAATAAAAAGATGAGAGAATTCACTTACGTGTTGGAGAATAGTGCTAGTTCATCGAATGCCCTCACTGTCTGAAATCTGGTAGTAAATTGCTTTGAGTAAGTTTACAGTTGGACGGTAAGCTTCCCCACTGTCCAGGATTGATAACTTGCTATCTAAGGCAAAAATCAAGCGGTCCTCCGAGAATGCAACTGTTATCTACCATCTATAGATTTGGATGTGATCTAGAATTTGGTGATACGTAAAAATCAGATCAATATGACCGTGGCGAGGTTAAAACCCGTTCTTCTTTGCGCCTGTTGCCGGCTAGACAAGGACCGCAGCTATCGGGAACTAATACGGTGGGAAATGAACT
Organism: Paragonimus westermani; assembly: GCA_008508345.1. Classification (NCBI taxonomy): domain Eukaryota; kingdom Metazoa; phylum Platyhelminthes; class Trematoda; order Plagiorchiida; family Troglotrematidae; genus Paragonimus; species Paragonimus westermani. The sequence goes on along the minus strand of QNGE01001233.1, from coordinate 6,908 downwards.
TTTCTGTTTATGGTTATCGCACGTTCCCCAGATGAGTCGAAGCAACCTCTTTCATTCCCACGATATAATGGTGTCTCTTTCGTCTCCATATTATCATTTGGGTTAGAGCTGGAAGTTATTTACGCTATCTGGACACGAAGGACCGAAGAACCGATACAACCCTTGCTCATGAAACGAAAGTAGGGTTAACTGATGAGTACGTACTTGACCTGCTGTGCGTTCCGTGGTGCATAGTCATACAGTGCGTTTAGGAAGCGCAGTAAAAACGCGCACACTAGCGGATCCACGCAGACTAATGATCACCTTCTGATTGCTGCTAAAATGTAACACAAATCTCCAGCCTACTAGGATGGCTCTTCATAGGTCATGTTTGGTGGTGACAGGGCCGCGAAAAAACTACTGGTGGCTGTCGCCTCTTCGGATAATGATCTGGTTTCACATAGGTTGAGGGTTCCTGTATGCAATCCCTGATTCGCCAATTGCCCTGTCTTAGGCTGGCGATCCGGGAAACCTTATGGTAACCGCTCGATGGTGTGACTGCACCGAGTTGACCAATAAGGTGCGCAGATGTGTGTAGGCGTTGACTAGGAGATACACCTACTTAAAAACTGGGAAGTGAGCAGGATTTGATGATCTGTTTATTGAAGTGTAATACTAAATATGCATCAAAACGTTGAAACTTTCGACCCACCGTCCATGAACCGCGACGTTACCGGCGTTGACAGTATATTTCTGACAGTATATTTCATGAATAACCCGAACTTAGGAGGACAGTGAAAAGTTGGGGTGGTTGTGGTTCTGGAAGTTCGACAGTGGCGTGCCATGTCATTGTTGCACCTCAAGGATTTTATGAAATGAAGTGCAAATGTAATACCGTTCTAGACCATTCACGGGAATACCGATCCTTTCAAGTTTACCAGCTGTTTACCTGAAACGTCAATAAAATGAGCCATGTTCAGTGACGAGGCCGTTTTTCGTTTGAACGTTACCCCACAGGAACCATTCATTCGTTTGTACCCCCAAGCTACGCTCATTTTGATTCGGGATTGCAACGGTGGATTTTGAGAAAGAATTCAACGAGGATTCATGTTTTAAATTACTTGGTTCACGAATGGATTTTATCTCCATCCATGTTTGTTCTGCGTTCATGAATACTGTTTTGCGTATGCACATAAACAGGCTTCTCTTACACTAACCTCCCTCATAGAGATTACTCTCTACAGCGACCACCATTACGACACTTTTAGTCAGTTTCACGACCATTTTTCACGTATGTCGATATCGCAGTCAGTGTTATGAAACATGAGGGTCGCGGTCCCAAGTCGAGCCATTTTGAACCCTGTAGGACTAATGAAGGCGGACGTCACTTCAATTGTGAGCCTGCCGTGGAACGTCTTACCCTACCCAGAAGCTGTCCATTTTTTCAAGATATTCTGGAGAAGTTTTACAATTCTGGCTTTGCGCCACTAATACGATTCTACCGCTTTGTTCTTAGCACACGTCCGACTAGTGAGCTGACCTCTTACTGTACTAGCTTCTACAGTTCAGATTAGTGTCACAGTTGATCTATGAGTACTCATGCTCAATACGCATATTTTTACTGCCATTTTGCATGTCAATTTACAGCTTTCCCAGGAGTCTCGTACCATGTTATTTAGCTGTATTTAGTTGAGTACGGTTCGGGTCTTTTGTATTCTGTGACGTTATTCACTGTTCCACTTTGGCTAATCACGCTTCCCTAACAAAACGCATGCTAAAGATCCACGTACACCACACAGTTCATTAAACGTGACTTCACTTCACATGTGCCTCCAACCAAGTCTTCGCCAATTATGATTTAAAGTTGTTCTGTTATTGCTCTTCTCCCATGACCGAAACAGTGAAAAGATCAAACACGCCTATGGTCCTTTATACCGTTCAGGCATCGGCTCCTGACTTCGGTTGAGGTGACACCAAAGCTACAGTAACATCAAAAATATCATGACTGATAGGGGGGCTTTCCACTTGAACCACAGCCGTTTACATTCGTTTACTGACAAATCGTACCAGTCTAATTTAGCCAGACTCACTTGACATTGAAGGAGAAAGGAGATGTCACTGGGGCTACTAGCTCTCTGAGTACCATGAAAAGCCAAGCTGTAACAAACAAACTGTTTTCAACCAGCCCTCTTCTTTGTCTAATACAGTGGTGTAGCATGAAGTAATATTTAAGAGGTTATTGACTAGCAAATGAGGAAGGTGCAGTGTCATTAAGTAACTAATTAACGCCATTCCGCCATGGTTAGGAGTACACACGGAGTTGGACGTCGATCGTAATAGATAATACGCCGGCCGCCACGGTCAACCGTTGGGCGGACAGAGTGCTCTTTGTTTGAGGGTATCTATTATAGTCCCCTTCTTCTTGATATGGAAAACATCAGCGTAGCAAACGTAGAGTTTTGCTGTATACTCACAGGATCGTGCCTTGGTACCTAGACATTTCTGCGCGATCAGCAGTGCGACATACAATCCTGCGTGCAACTGCTTTTCGTCTGACTGTCCCCCTTTGGACTGTATGACAAGGTTGAACCTGGAAGGACCGAAGTCCCAGTCAGCATACCCACCGGATCAAAACAGCACACAAGCCAGACCACTAATTCAAGGTAGCAGTATGGCTCACAATAGGACACAAAAGTCAACAGCTGAACAGCCAACAGAGCAGGGTTACCGAGCTTGAAGAGAATGGGAAGAAACTGATCATTTAGTTACGACACAATCGCCGAGATTTTTCCTCATCGCTGTAGGATCACTTCGTAATGATTCTACATATACATTAGAAGTGGCCAAACGAATTTATTTAAAGCACTTCTAAGCCCCTACTTCCAATGTTTATTTTTTGAAAATTCGTTCCGGTATAACCTTAGAATTAACTTGATGGAATTCTCTGATCTGCGAGCTTAATGCGCAATTGAGACTGATAAGGGCGATACCCTGAACAGCATGTGTAGTACTAGCATTTACGACTATCACGACGCACGCCCCTGGACAGTTCGGGACCTGGCGGAGAAGACTCAGCCGGTTACAGCAGAATAAAGGTGTTACCGTCTTTCCAACAGTCATTGTTTCCTTATGTGTTCGTATAAGAGGAAAACAAAATATTGGTTAATGGTAACATGAGGGTTGGTGTTCAGATGGAAAACACCACAGGGTGGACACTCCGAATGAAAGCGGCGAGATAAGCCAGAGCAAAAACGAGTAGCAATAGTCAATATAAGAGGGAGGGACTTATGAACTTACCGTGTCTCGTGGTCGGAAAAACCAGCAGGCGCACTGAAGTTCCAAAGAAATGTTCTATCCGGGAACAGACCAACAGGTTTTAATGAACAAAAACTAGGTCGCGCGGGGAAAACCTGGTAAGTTCGACAAAATTGTATCCGCCCACTAAGCTGTTAAAGGGTGAACTTTGTGTTTAGGGATTGCAAATGGCGCTCCAAATTTCAATAGTATCATATTGCCAATAAGCGGTTTGAGAGCCTTATTGATTTCGGAGATCCACCCGCGAAACATATGGATTTAGACTAGATTCGAACGAGCGTTGGAAAAAGCACACCCGGAACGCGTAATGCGTTCAACCGGCCTAGCTACGGAATGGCAAAATCTCAATGTTTGACAGTGGTGTCGATGGATTTCACCGTGAAATGTTTTGAGTCCCAAATAGGCAGTCCATCTCTCCAGATCAATTGACAGACTCCATACAAGAGAGTGGAGCCGATGAGTGACTGAGTCCAAATGTGAATCTTCTTATCTCCGTACATGGCTCCGTAACTCAGCTGGTAGTGTCCGCCGCGTTTGG
>QNGE01001232.1:63320-181573 GCA_008508345.1 Paragonimus westermani | reverse complement strand
TATATATATATATATATATATATATATATATATATATACCCTCGCCTTTTCAACTAGGGCTCGAGGGCTTTTTGTGAACGACTAAATGAATGAATTTGAGGGGGTCGGCACCAATTCCATGTAAGATGTCCAGTTTGGGTTTCAAACGGGGTACCAAAAGAACTCAGGTAATGAATTCGCCCATGTGCTACCTCCCACTGTTACGACCCTGTGGTCAACAATAACGAGAGATGGCTAGCGCACAAATATGCGAATCACGGACATGTAGCACAGAGCTTCACAATATACGAAAACCCCAGAAGAACACAGAAAACCGTGACCTTTAATCGAGAATATATTCGCTCTCAATCCAAAGGTAACCAGACAGAGACGGATGGAAACGTGCGCCAAACTTAAGTTTTAGCCCGTTGTGGCGCGAGGAAAATGGAATTCAAATTTATGAATTAATTTTCAAAGATATCTCGAAAATTAAGCTGTTCTTAGAGAAAACAGACTTTCTCCAACACTCACCGTGCGTGCACTCTAGTGGTGCTCGAGTGGGAGTGAATGCATCTTATGAACCCAGACTGGAGGGGGGCAAGCAGTTTATATTTAGACAATCAAAAGAAAAGATGTTTCAAGATAAAATAAATTAGAAAGTAGGTTTGACCATCCGCATCGTGTTTTCAGCATCCTACAGAGCAGATGCTTGCTTGTCCATTCCAGAACAATTAATTAGGCTCTATCTGTTAATACAACAACCAGTGTTAGTCATAGTCACTCAGTGTCTGATTCCGCTACAGGTGTACGCTACAGCAGATTGTAAAACAGAAGCCACTGTGTGGCTCAGGTGGGTAAATTGTCACCGGGTTCTTGACCTGCGAAAGCTTTAGCGAGCCGCAACAATATGGCGTATAATTACTTATTCCGAAGTTTTGGACAGTAATATTGAGAGCTTGGATAATTTTACTCTCGGTTTAGGTACAGATCTTTGTGAACACTACGGAAGAACAGATGTTTGACCATTAACCCGAGTTTTAACGCATGCACCCAAAGAGAAAAACAACTATGTCTACCATCCAGATATCAAAACAAATTAATGTTACTTGCATCTACAGTCACTGTGCGGAACCTGTTTCACAATTTAAACGATGAACCAGTATTCACACGTTGCAAGCCTTTTAAATAAGCCTCGTTCTAATGTTTTTGTGATGGTCGTGAACCTGCGGAGGTTGAGTAACGACGTTCAGATCAGAATTCTTGAAGTTATTCGGGGTCAATGTAATTTACGCCCATCTTTTCCCCTGCTAAGTTTTAGAACACATAGCTTTATGTTAGGTTAACAGAAAAATGTCTAATGCATTTTGTCTGAAAACACTAAAAACCCTGGAGTTTCGTATCTAAGCCCATTGCTGTTCGTTTCTAGATGTTATTGCACATCCCCAAATCCTGTGCATCAACGTACCCATGGCTTCGCACAATCATGTAGTGTTTTCAGACAGTTATTCAAACGTCCTACCTTGAATCAGTGTCAACAACAATACCTATGGGTAACGTGGGTCACATATGGTCTGGTTGTTCAGAAGGTAGAGGTTTCCTGTTTGTTCTGTTGTTGAATCAACGTGTTGATACTTTTCAACGAATGGTTTGATTCATTTTTATTCCAAAATTAGCCTTAAAATCTAGATTGATAAATTCGAGGATACTGACATTAAACCAGTCACGTTACCTTTCGGCAGGTGGTAGTGCCGCTTTCGTCGGCCGACCACCAGAAATGTCCACTGGTCAGCGTGTGCAAGATAGCCAATTTCAGGGCTATCTTCAACAGACCAGCTCATCCGATGGATGAGCTCAAAAACACTCATAGACACGGAATAACTGTTGGTACCCTACAAAAATGTGGTCTCTAACTTGATTAACTGTTAACGCGGAACGACCGAGCGAATGCAGTCCAATTGTAACGATCCCTGCGCATCCTTGCCATAAGTTGATGCTGAACCACTATGACTCGAACGTGAAGATGTCTTGACGCCGGTGTCTTATTCTGCATGGGCGGCCTCATTGTGGTGGTCAAGAAGCCAAATGGAGCATTACGGATCTGTGCTGATTTCTCAGCTGGCCTAAACGCTGCGCTCCAAACATACCACTACCCTTTGCCGACACCAGATGACTTGTTTACAACCTTAAATGGAAGAAAATTCTTTACTAAAATGGACTTCGCAGAGGCTTACCTTCAAGTGGAAGTTGCTCCGGAATCAAGTGAGTTACTCACCATTAATACTCATCGCGGTTTATTTCAATATAACCGTCTTCCTTTTGGCATTAAGACACCCCCATCAATCTTCCAGCAGCTGATGGACACCCTTCTGGCTGGCATTCCAGGTGTGGCAGTGTATCTAGACGACTTGATTATCGTCAGTGTGACTTCAGAGGAACTGCGCAGACAAATTGAAGTACTGCAAAGTATCCAGGATACTGGTTTCCGTCTCCAACCGGAGAAATGCAACTTCTTCCTGCAATCCGTCAAGTTCCTCAGATTTATTTTTGATGCTGATGGTCGACACCCAGATCCGGAGAATATTCAAGCTATCCAGAGAATGTCGGCTCCTACAGACGTGAGTTCCCTTCGTTCACTTCATGGCCTAATTATCTGCTATTTGGCATTTCTTCCATCACTTCATTATATCAGGACATCGCTGAACAAACTGCTAGGGAAAGACGTCCCATGGAATTGGTCCAGCGATTGTGAATCCGCATTTTCTCATTTGAGGTCAATGCTCAACTCCGATCTCTTGTTGACTCACTACGATCCCAAACTCCAGATAGTTGTGGCTGCTGATGCTTCCGCGTATGGTGTTGGTGCTGTCATACTCAACACGTTGCTCGATGGAACCCAGAAAGCTGTCATGCACGCATCACGAAGTCTTACACCAGCGGAGAAACGATATAGTCAGATCGAGAAAGAAGCCTTGGTCCTCGTGTTTGCAGTGCGCCGCTTTCACAATTTCATTTACGACCGTAATTTCCTACTGTTAACTGATCACAAGCCGTTGTTGGCTATCTTTGGATCTAAAACAGGTATCCCTGTACACTCAGCCAACAGACTACAACGATGAGCCTTGATTCTCCTTGGTTACGACATCGAGATCCAGTACCGACGAACTGATGAGTTTGGTCAAGCGGATGCTCTATCGCAACTAATTAGCGACTACCCCACGTCAGACGAAGTAGTAGTCATTGAAACATTAACGGCAACAGAACATGCGATCGATTATTTCACGAGTGCTGTCAGAGCTTTACCACCTACAGCTCTTGAAATCCAGAAGGCAACGGATGAAGACCCTATCTTCCAACAGGCCATGCAATACACCACAGAGGGTTGGCCATTCGGAAAATTCGACGGAGAACAGACGGAGCTTGCTATGTATGGTGAATAATTGCTTGATGTTTGGTGATCGTTTTGTTGTTCCATATCGTCTGCGTTTTAAAGTACTCCGTCAGTTTTACTCCGCTCATCCGCGAATGAGTCGAATGAAATCCATTGCACAAATCTACGCTTATTGGTCCGGTATGGATGAGGACTTCGAAAGTTTCGTCAAAGACTGTGCACGCTGTCAACAAGCAGCCAAAAACCTCCCTCGCTTGGCAGCAGTACCCTGGCCGCAACCCGACAAACCCTGGTCTCGGCTACACATCGATCACGCTGATCCCATCAACGCAGTACATTGTCTGGTTCTTGTGGATGCCTACTCCAAATGGCCGGATGTCGCCAGTGTATCTCACCCGACCACGTAGAAGACCTTGCAGGTGTTGGAGAGAATATTTCGCCAACATGGACTCCCGGAGACCATCGTATCAGATAATGAAACACAGTTCACGTCACGTGAGTTCCAGAATTTTTGCACGTTTGATGCTATTTGTCACATACGCTCTCCACCCTACCATCCCCAGTGCAACGGTCAGGCTGAACGATTCGTAGATACTTTCAAGCCAGCACTTCTCAAGTCACGGGGAGAAGGAACGTCGGAAGAGATCCTACGAAATTTCTTGGTTGTCTATACTTCCAACTGCCACTTCCGACTGTGCCACACTAAACCAGGTGTCTCCCACAGAAGCACTCATGGGCCGAAAACTTCGGACAATGCACCACGCCATGCTGCCGAGAACTACAGCTTATCAAGAGACACCCCCGGCAAAGCATGGGTCTTTATTCGGGGGTGGGGTCAGCCGTGTACGCCAGAGATTACCGAGCGAATGGTGAAACATGGAAACCTGGCCGCATCGTGGACAAAAACGGAAGCGTCATGTTTGATGTTGCTGTTGGGAACGAGACTTGGTTGCGACACAAAAACCAATTACGATCGAGGACTACCTCCGAAGAATGCGGCAATGAAAGAGAGATACCGCTCGACATACTTTTGGATACGTTCAATGTTCCGGTTAAAGCACTGATTTCGGAGAGCGCAGCACATGCAGCGACTCAACAGCGGAACATTGCTGACAGATCCCTCACACCCAGACGGCTGTCCGGCCGCAAGGAAAAACCTGCTGTGTGCTTCCAATTGAATCCCAATCCCCGATACTTATACTTTAAAAAGGGGAGGTGTTGGGATGTTAAATACCCCCCAAAAACTGTCCAATTAACCGATAATTAACATTAACCGTAATCCAAGTCAGCTTAACTAGTCAGTGCTTTCCTGAATATTGAGGTCATTCATTATGATCTCAGTAAGGATAGCTGAATCCACAATTTGAACATGAAAGTTATATTGTTCTTTTTCTACGCCCCTGTAAACGTTTGACTGCAAAAGAAATTAGGCCTGAGAAGCTTTTGTGAACATCTCTTACAACCAGTTTAAAAATACAAAACACGAAGGTAAAAACAGCTTTAAACTGTTGACATGTACCTGCATTCGTTCGAATTAGTACATCACCAGTCTTTTCGTTGACACGTCATATACAGTGCGCTCACACATTTCCAAATATCACTTCCAGCACAGCCTTTCTCGCATCGAGACTTGCGACTTAGTTTCTGCGGGTATAACTTGTTCCATACCACACTTTAGCAACAATGTACAGTATAAAACAGACTGCATTATCAACTAACGTCCAAAGGTTATTCCCTTATAAGGGTTAGTTTTTTTATTATCTTAGTTTTCACTTTTATTGTGTGCTTTACAAGTACAGCTCAGAGAAACAACGAACCTTGTAGAAGTTTGCATAGATTTGACCCTAATAGCAGACGGTTCATGTCTATCAACAAATATGCTTAGAAGATTGCCTTTTCAAAATATAAGAATTATCAGCTTTGACATTCATTTGAACATGACGTAGGCTTTCAGAATGGGGACGCCGCTGACTTCCAGCCACTCTGTTTCTAACTACGTGTGCAACACTAACTTTGATTTTGCCGTATGTCCCAACCAATAATTCGGTTTAGATGGGACCCAACCGTGAAAAGTCAGGGCTTCGGCTGGATTCGAATCAGCAACAGAAGCATCATGCCCAAACGCGGCAAGCGCTCTACCAGCTGAGCTACGAAGCCACACCAGAAGCTCTAAAATTTTACATTTGGGCTCGGTTACCCACTGATCCCACTGCCCTGTATGGAAACCACCAGACGATCCAGTGGATCGACTTATTAGAAATACTATTCCTACTCTCAACAGTGGCGTTGATGGATTCCAACTCGGACTGTTCAAGAAATCCTGCCCGGACAGTCGGTCCCTTGTATCATTTGGTGGCACCCATCCGTCCTACACTCACCTTCAACGCCGTCCTCAGCTGAGTCCTAGAAAGTAACTGTCAGCATGGCAGTCAGATATAAACTAAATAAGTTTGGGGCTAGGACACAACCTCGCTTTATGCCAGTGACAATGTCAAAGTCATCAGAGGTCGATCCACACGATTGTACCTCCACCCTGATGCTCACAAGCAATGTTCCAATCAAACCGATGAACTCACTTGGACATCCGAACTTGCCAAGCACCGACCACCACGCCTCGTGGCCCAGGTGAATTCTACGAAGTAAGCATATGAGGCCGGTTGAGTTCCCAGCGCTTTTCCTGAAGTTGTCCAGCATCAAACACTAGGTCGTTCGTACTGCGACTCGCCCGGACTTCACACTGCTTCTCAGAAACAACAGCCTCCAAAACATCCGCATTCGGGTGGTTCAGAAGGATTCTTGCCAACACCTTGTCTGTGCAGCTGAGTACACTGATGCCTTGATAGCTGTCGGAGCATTGCTCGACACCCTTACTTTTAAACAGCGTATCCTTGTGGCCTTTCTTCCTGCTCCCAGGTGGAATGAACCAGCTAGAGCAAAGTACTTTCTGGCACCGGTCCGCCATTCTCTAGTATTTAATTTTGCAATCCATCCTTCTCTACAGACTTCCCATTGCACAGTTGTCTAATCACCCTATGTACCTCTAGCAATTCCAAGACGAGAACAAGTGAAGATTTGATTTGCGGCATTTTGTTCACTGTCACTCAACCAGTGTTAAGAGGACAGCTTAGCGGGCTACCACATGGTTTGCGGCAGAATTTCATGATGCCATCTGGCTGGGTGCATGAACAGCAGGTGTTCACGTTAATCAGTACCTTGGTGAACTGGATGGATGGACCGAAAATCGCCTTAAGCGAATCGTAGAACTCTGAGTTATCGGCGACTGGCGTTCTTGATTCTGTCAGTACGTTCAGCCATGTTGACGGTGAGTATTCCGGAATGTCACTCTCTGGTCTTCAATGCTTGGGCCCACGGTGGAGGCGGTCAACGCCGCATTATCTTCTCCCACCAAGCAAAAATCGCTGTATTGTTGCCGTCGATCCAGTCCGGACGTTTCTGGTGCTCGACACCGAATCATCTTGTCACATACCCTCGGGTCAACAGACACAGAAGCGTCTTTCAGGCGAGCGAAAACGGCACTTTGAAAAGCAGTCCTTGTCTCACAGCTCCAACCGTTTAGCCCCCAACTTCCGGATAATCCACAATAAACAGATTTGCATACATGAATAAACAAGTTAGTCCTGACCAGCCTATGATCCGTTCTACATTCAACCCCGCGCATCACTAACGTGATACTCACTTCACGAGTGTTGCATTGCCGTACGTTCACGCAACCAAGCAATTAGTGTTGATATCTTCGTGAATGAGTCCAAGTCGTGATTTCGCTGACATGCAGCCGGAATTGTGTGTTTGTGAGAGCGAGCTCACCAGTAGCACAAAGATGGAAGAGGCGTTTACCATTCCCGTTGACTGAACCACTGCCGTAGGAATCGAGGACTTCTGGCCAAGCTGTTGATTCGCGCATTGAAGTCACCCAGAACAAACAGACGGTCACTTACTGGTGCCGACGGGATTGTGGAGGATAGCTGGTCGTAGAATTGGTCCTTTGTACCGTCAACGTGATGCAGTTGGATCACAAACATTAACAGATGTACCATACTTACATCGACTTAGTCGCAGACGTATCGACAGGATTCGAGGGCCAATGCCGTGCGATTCGCCCATCATCCAGGTGTTGATGCCATCAGAGACTGCGAAACAGACGTTGTGCTCCCAAACACCATCTGCCGGGTAACCTGTCTAGTAGAAGGCATACCCAACCCCCATTTCTCGGGGCTTACCTTGGTCAACAAGTCTTGTTTCACCCAAGGTTGCTACGTCGATGCCACAGCATCTCACTTCAATCAAAATCAGCGCGGTCCGGTTTTCTGGCAGTTCTGCAGCGCTGCATCGATCCAGCAGAGTGCACACACTCCATTTCCAAGTGGAAAGTCTGTTGCATTCTCGGGCCTGTGTCAGGTTGGTGTTCATGTTACACAGGATCAAATGAGCACTGTTTGCTTTATTATTCGTACTGACGGGGTCATTAGTGGAGGGAAAGGTGGTTGGTATTGTAAATTTTCGCCTACCCAACCTGTCGGAAACGGCAGATAAGACGCCCCGGGTTATGCTGCGCGACGGCTGATGCAGTACTGTAATTGGTTTATTGCGTAGATTATTTTGGTTTTGGATACTGCCAGGACACTCAGACCTAGACAGGGAAGTGAGTGCGTCCTCAGTTAAAGTCTTTGAATCAAAAGCCTATACCACAAGACAGCGGACGACACACAAACGTAATAACATCGACCACCAACAGCGACCAAATTGCGATAGCTAAGAACAAACTCCAGAGCCACAAATATAGTCAACACACATAAGACCAATACAATTGCAAAGAAAAGCCAGTCGTAGATACGAAACTTGATCAGGCAAGAACAAACGTTATTCCGAAACATCACAAAACACACCGGTATCATCCACAATGAGCGTAAATTCTTTAATTTCGGTTGCTCCCTTTCGGTTAATCTGACATCGTTGAACCTGCAAGCACCAAAGTCCTCGTCAGCATAGGCCGCCGGAGCAGTACAACAAGGCCGCCAAGGTGGCAGAAAAGGTCATAATGACATACACACCTACATTAATAAACCTGCACCAGGCCGATTAGTTAGTAGGCCAACCAATCACCATCCGGATTACGACACAGGGAAGCACGACCTGGATAGGACACAACACTAAGGTATATTGTGGGTTAGCATGTTCGCTGAGCATGGCTGGCGGCATCTGATTCGGATTAGCTTGTCACAGTGACCGGAGCCAAAGGACGCCTGCGCTTAACCATCACCGCAATTGGTTTGCGCCGCACCACTCGCGGTTCCACCCACACACCACGTATCCAGTGTAAACCCGAAGGAATAAGACCGGAAGTTGTGAGAATGAGGGCTCTGTGTCCAACCGGCCAATGCTGGTTAACCAGTTGATTGGCTAGTAAGGAAAGGAAATTCTCATCTCTCGGAAAGTAAGTAGACAGAGACTGCAATGACGAGATGTGAACTAAGAAGAATCATTTGTGAAGTGTAGTACAAGAAACATTGCAGGTTAGTGCATCCGAGAGAAGATGAGGATGAAAACTAAAATTCACATTGAACTACGAAAAGCCAGACAGACCATTCATAATACAATACACCAACAAAGCTGAAAAATGAATGGATAGAAAATTACAGACACCCAGGTTTCTGAAAAGAGGAGCGGAATGATTATTAACAACCATACTATTGACCGATGCAGTCACTAACAGAAGTAGAATGGATACACTGATATGACCTACCTCCCTAAGCCGACGGTGTACTGTGAGGACGTTGGTGACCCACTAGCCGCAAACGGCCAACGCATTCGTGGCCGCACACATCGCAGCGCCATATAGTCACGTCACCACGACCTATAGCACCGACCGTTTCCCCGCGTGCCGCTATTGCTCGCGGCAGCGCAACAACTGTTCATTTAACTTTCGGACGCCCGTCCGGTTCAACGCGAACGCTTCTCAACATCTGAAATCAATGTTACAACGTGAAAGGCTCACCTGCACAACATCCTGGTATCTCCGCTTCTGACCACCAGGATTTTACTTACCTGTTTTCACTTGTCCATACAACAGCTGCTTCGGGATACCGTCATCGTCCATCCGACGGAGGTGATCGAGCCATCGGAGCTGATTCAGCATCAGCACGGCTTCCATCCCGTCCATGTCCGCTCGCCACAGTACCTCAGTGTTCGGAACCATGTCCGACTACTGAATACCTAAGATGCGTCTCAGACACTGCAAATGGAAGCGGCTTAGATAGCCCACGGTCCGTCGATACAATGTCCACGTCTCACTGCCATACAGCAGTATAGACAGCACCGTTGAGCGGTAGACACACAACATCTTCAGCCTACGATTCTTTCAGACACGCCTTTCAAGACGTCCGAAAGCAGCAATAGCCTCGCTGAGCATATAGAAGATATTGCCCACATGTAACTTAAAAAAAGTGTCTCCAGGAATGGAATCTAGGCGATCATTTTCGGCTATCATAAAGATGTCAGCAAGCAAATGACTCAGTGGGGTTCCCCTCGTCACAGCATCTATTTGCCCATATAATTCCTCTTTGAATTCAAACTGTGTTGTGAGTACGAAATTGCAGTAGCGGTTTCAGTTCCGTTGAAGCCTTACGGAAATATAGGTTGTTGACCACAATATAACCACAGAAATAACCTATCGCCTCTTTCAGTGAAACATTTTTAAACGAGGAGGACACGTCGACGGAAAGTAGGCTAAGCCGGTTGATTGCACTAACGAATTCAAAGGAGTCTCACAGGCTGTGTCTTGACAACTTCTAACTGATGGGTTCAGAGTGGTATGAAACCTACTTAGCCGACTGATGATGTAGTGAACTACACATACAGATAAAGGATCCAACAGGTATACATCTAATAAAATGCATTAGTGGTAGAGCCATGAGAATAGGTACACAAGATATGAGTTCCGATGGACTATCTTTCCACGTACATTATTCTTACAAAGTGGTTATCCAGAGCGATTTCTAGGCGAGAATATGCAACGTCGCAAGAAAAGAGACAAGACGTCTCTAACGGGGAGGAAGGCAGTGTTTATTTCTAAGTTGACCATCAGTCACATTTGATCGCAGCGTTCGCATTCAGATAGACTTTCCAACCAGCCTCTTTCGAATAGAAGCACTAGACTCGAGTTTCGCTCTCATTAGAGCTCATCAGTAGTGCACATCCTTGTTTATTTCGCTATCGTTCAAAAGGGATACGCTTATTGAAACAATCACTAGGATGTTCAACACTTTTGTCATCAGAACCTTCTACGCTGTCAAATTACGTGTTTAGTTCAAATCTACCCCAGCTTTTTCTTTGCCGTTGAGTGATACGAAGCTCATTTCTGCGGCTTTTTTTCTGTGCATACTCGTTCACTTGTTTCCATGGTACCAGTTATGTAGGTCGCACGACCAAACGCTTATCTGAACGTATCCGTGATCACCATCCAGCCTGAACCAATAGCGTAGTCACCAGGACAGTTACGAGCGCAGCTGTGGCATATCTTATCGATTTGCACCATACCGTAAACCTGGCCTCTTCTTTTTGTTCGACCTACTGAGTCAAGGGCGGTCAGCCGTGGGATGCTAAATTCCCGTCAGAGCTGAGGCGATCGGAATTTGATTGTGGGCACAGAAGCATTTTGTTCAGACCTCTTGATTCCAATGGCTCATCACTAACACCATGGTCATTCGAATTGTGACGGTGTGAGTAACGTCATAACTGTGAGTTGATGTCATCAGAGCGTTGTCCCCATGTGTCTATCCGTGATGTGGTTGACCTCCTTTGAACTTGTTACCTGTTTCATTCTGTTCTCCCTGACAACACTGTTCCATGGTAAAAGTTATGTATTTGTCCTGATGATTCTGACTGTTGGTTCATTGGTTCCTACAGTAACGAAGAGATCATTGATTTATGCGGTCCTCTTTGTACAGCACTTCCGACGCAAAATTCATTTGACGTTGAATAAGTGAATGAGAGGCACTTTTAAGGAAGGAAACTTGAATAGGGTGAACAATTCTGGCCAACAGCATGTCATTACACTGACATAGCTCACCGATACAACCGACAAACATATGGATACAGTATGCCGATAACGAGTATTAGGGAATACCAGAAGAAAACGTATACAAAACTGGGTATACGCTGCTGGTGATTCGTGCGACTGCATTAATGGGGTGGCCGAGGAGGTATGTCTTCGATTAGTCTGTACTTGTGTGTTGAGCGAGTAAACTTTTGGACAACTCTCTTATGTCGGACTTGACCACGTGGTTAGTCAGTACGTTATGAAGCATGCGCACTACAGCCTATTGAGCTGAAACCTAACTGCAAACGAACGACGTCTTAACAGTTTGTTGCTGATCAAATTGTGTACGTCTGTCATTGAGTGACCTGGTGCTTGGAAGATCTTCTAGATTGGCCTTAAGTTTCCATTTACTTGTATGCACTTCATTGTGAGTAGGCCTAATGTCGACAGTTCTCCTGAATATGAACACATGCCAGAATTTTTGGTTTTCTCAGTAGCCCGTCTCTGAACGTTCCTATTAAAAGTCATATCATTTCAAATGTGGGCAGCAAATCCAAGTGCCTGTTCCGAAAAGAAAAAAATGCGATATTCAGAACACTGTGGAAAACAATTTTCACACAATTCTGTGAAAACCGTTATCATTATTAATGTTTTTACCTTCAGTTCAGAATTTTCTACCTTCATCTGTCTTTAATTTTCTTAAGTTTCTGACAGGCAGAGGCATTCACCATCTGCCCGCCTAGATAGTACTCAGGATACTTCTGATAGTTAGTACACACCACCCAGTAGTTAAGGGCTCTCAACGGTAAATGGTTTATCTATGGAACTCTCGGTAAGAGTGGGAGCCTACCCTAAGTTCATCCATTTCCAGCGGAACCTGCGGAATGTGTCGTAATCTCCCTCGTCGGATAAGGACAACACCGGTTGTTTCACAACACTTGGCAAGTCGCATGTAAATCGGCTGAACATCGGAAGACCTCAGGGTAGATCCTTGTAGATTTAGGTCCTGTTAAACGCAAATCAATCCGGTCACTGGATGCTCACATTCGTGTTAGTTCTAAGTCTAGTTTGATGATTTTGTATCCCCCTGAGCACTTGTTCCACGAGGCTGCCGGGTTTTGCTAGCAAAATAAAATTATCAGATCTATCAAAAGTTCTAGGAAAGTTTGGGTATATTCTATCAAACGGCAGCTGTTCGTTAGCAACCACAGTCTCACTGTTAGGAACGGTTTGTAAACTAGAGACATGCGTTTTTCTATAACGAAACCCACCCGGTGCTTAGTTGGGGAGCCCAAGTTCAACAGGTTTTGTTCTGAATAAACCATTCGTCATCAGCCGTCCTCGACGCTGAAAACCACTGTGTCCTCATCTGTAGATAAGGATAATTTTGAATTCACGACATACATTCAGGATAAGGTCGTTACTATTGAAGAATGTGCACAATTTGTCAGTAGATTTGTTCCACCCAAACACTGTCGCCTCGCCGTATCTGGCTGCTATAACCCGTGGGTAACCGACAACCAGAAATCGCTAACGTACGAATCTACAAGTCACAGACGCGTAATACAGAGCGTAAAGATAGCCAAAACCCCCCGAAGAGCACACAAGACCTTGACCCTCAGCCGGGAATACATGTGCCCTCAAACCAGGAGCAACGTAGCAGACCGGCGTGAGCGCATTGCAACGCGCAAGCCGGCCGTTTCCACTCATATTCTCGTAAAACTTGCGGAATAAATTCGGGGCAACGTGGAGTCACGGGGAGAGAGCGTTCTTCCGAAGTAGGGGCTCCAACAACAACCCTGTAAAAAGATACAACACGAACAAGCATGAGCCAAAGACCCAGTAAGCCATGCGCACGAATACACAAACGAAAGCTAAAACGGTGCCAACGAAACAGCAGCACGGTCTATTACACAATTCAAATTCAATCCATGCGCGCTTGTTGGTTCTGAGTGCATGTTACAGTATATACAGGCTTTGAGCAACTTTGAAGAATTCCATCTTAATTGACGCATTTAAGGTGGAGTGGATCAACCAGAGACGGGGCAGAAACGCGTCTCAAAACTATGTTTCAGCACGTCAGAGAGCGTAAAGTAACATTTATGATCACAAAGTATTCTTCGAAGATGCCTAGAAAAATAAACGATTTTGGGGGAAACTGACTTTCCCAACAGTGGTACAAATTCCAGGTCGTGCGCTTCATGTCAATCAAGTGCCTGGTACTGTTCTTCACACATCTTGCAACAGAGTCGTCAACCATATATGAGAATCTGTCAACGATTGTTTACCACTAGTTGTCTTGGCTGAGTTCAATCATAGAGCTTGCTCATTAATACCCCCTGAATTGTGTTCCAGTTGCTTGGAGATGTGCCCTATGTAGCGCATTCGAATACAGCTTTGGATTGTTGTGTAATACTGCTTTGTACATATAGATGGATTTGAGATTTCTGCGTTGTCGGTATTTTCCAGCCCGTTGGTTCTCACTCAAATGAATTAAGACTTTTTCTGTCAACACGCCACCTGCTAGAACTCTGGACATGCTGAATCTCCGGAATTCCCGAATGTCCGAGGCTGTCAATGCGTTCATAACAAGTTTTACAAAGATACGCTTCGGGTAGTTAAAGTCGAGCATTACGAAAAAGCGTATGTAACATAAGGACAGTACTCTGCGCAGTGCATGACGTAACGTGATATCGGTGAGTGTGCACAAAGTGTAGGTTCTAGACCATTCGGGTCATACAGTTTGTAGTTTGGGTCACGTGAGTTACTTAACAGACTGGCTCAAGAATATCCAGAAGCGCTGTGTCATGCAAACAGGAATATCTCCAGATTACAATTCATCATTCATCTCTTCAACGAGTACCCAATCGATGCGATAGACCATTCGTCGTCTCTCATGTATTGAGCACGCCATGGCTCTGTGATGCACCGTAGGAATGAATCACACTGATTGAAGACGAACCACGGCTCGTTCATCTGGATGAGAATTGAAGTGACAGTGTGTGATGGAAATCTCGATTCACCGATTATCCAAACCCCGACACAACAGAAGATCTGACAGACGGCCAATCCAAATATCGCGTTAATGATACAACATCAGGATTGGACGAACGGTCTTAGTGTTGTGCCTTCCGTTATTCGTCAATTCATCTGTTCCGTATTCCACCAATTAACATACAGTTTATGGTGTTGCATGTGCTAATGAGATCAGCCAATGACAGGCTGTGATTTCTCTAATACTGTTGTACATCAATAAATTCGGTGTCTCAATCCATGAATAACAATTGCTTACTGCTGCCAGTACCAGGTCTTCGCCTTATTACTTGCGTGGGAGGTTTCAATTCAAGTACGATTTCTAGGGCTATTCGAAGTCCCTAATTCTGAGCATCACACAGTGGTATGCGTTGCAGTTTCTGATGGCGGTCTAATTACTTACATCGTAGGCAGTGCATACACATATTTAAGGGACCCACGGAATGGGAATACCCTAGCCGATATGTTGTGAAGTATTTAGGAGTGACTTTTCCAAATATCAGTAAAGGTGAGAAATATTTGCTTCACCGTTACCTTAGATTTGACTGTTACTTGAAAAGAACTTAGTTTTGTAGTGGTTTAGGTTGGTATCCACCCTGATATGGTAGGACTGGATCCGCACAGGCAAGTGATAATAGGCGGCAGGACAGACTGTGTGTAAACTTTCCGTTATTGCTCGTGTTAGAAAAATGATCTGTTACAGTCGAGATCTACTCAGTATACTATACTATACTCACGATTGAGTCAGAGCGATCAACAAACGATGAAAGGGTTTATTAGCACTTCGTACGGGGCAGTACTTGTGTAACCACATCAGAAGTTCCGGGGACTTGTTCTAAGTGGATGCACTTGCCTCGACGAGAACTAGGTGGGTGTACTTAGAATCAGAACTTCTAAATGACTGCTGAAATTTTTCTATGAAAACGTCAGAATAATCAAATTCTTAGGAGAGAAAAAATGAGAACTCCTTTAGGTCATGCACTTTTCGTTGGTATTCAATACAGAACTTTCAGGCACCTTAGGCGTTACCACAGGCCAACAATTGATAACTTCAGGTAGTATAACGTCATCCTGGGTGAGCTGGTGTCTCAAGTCATAGCGTTTACGTTGTACAGTCAGCCGGAATCGGTAGGCTGAAATTCTCTCATCTTCCTTTCTCTGGCTGTTGTTTTAAGATGGCGTTAAGGCTGGGAATGCTTAATCGCCTGGAGTCTGTCATCTGATTGGATTTTCCGCAGCAACTTACAAATGATAGGTCTTAGGATGGACGACACAATACTCAGAATCAGCACTGCTACAAGACGAGACCTCAGCAGCTGTGTGACAGTAATATTGTTTTCAATGCGGTTATCGCCAGCTGCCTGTGGAGAGACTACCAATCATTTGCGGCGGTGGATCCCGCTGTTCTTCCATTGGATTCAGGTGTATTGGCACACTCAACGACAGAGGATGGTTCACGTGGCACATCTTTCATAAGACTACTATTATCAGACATTTTACGGACTAATATCTGTGACCCGTTTTGACCCCACTTCGAGATCATAGCAAGTAAATGGAATAGATATGTAGGTGGAAAATCCCCCACAAATGATCGCAACAGTTGCATTCGCGTAGACTTTCTAGTCGGCCCCTTTCGAAAGAAAGCACTAGACTCGAGTTTCGCTCTCGTTAGAGCTCGTCAGTAGTGCATATCCTTGCCACAGACAGGGCCTGAACTCCGACCACGCTTTCATGAGGCAACCATGTTGACCATTGCGCCACTGACCTCACGTTAGGCACAACCGAATTACTGTGTGAACGTTCAACCACTGTCGTTTGTGAGTAATGATCATAGGGTAAAACTTGAATCTAGTGCTTCTTTTCGAAAGCAGCTGACTGGAAACACGATAGCTACGGTTGGTTGTGGATGGTGTTAAATCTTTATGGAAACCAAAATCCCTTACTACTCATCAGACTGGATATAAATAAAGGTTGTATGAGCCAACAGCTAAATCTGTCCTCATGTTGACTGTGATTGAGTCTCACTGAGAAAACACGTTAGAGTCCAACTGTTTTTACACAATTATTTAACGCACTTTATTAATGAAGCATTCTGAACATTTTGTGCGATTACGCTGCCACAATATCGTGGAACCCAGATCGAACAGCTACATCAGAAACAGTCAGAACTGAATCATGAGGTTTCTTGAATGCTCAGCCTTGGTAATATTCAACCCTGTGGCAACCAATCCTGCCTCTACTCACCGAGTATCTGATTACTGTTGAGGAGTAATCGTATGGTTTCTAGGACAGTAGCAACAAAAGTTGTTTGCTTCATGTTGGTGACACACTAGGTTGAATTCCTAACGTATAGTGGAGATCTGGTGATTAGGCTCAATCATATTGGGGTCTAGGGATATACGCACGGTGTGGACTTTGTGGAGTAGATAACCATGACCAAGGTACACCTGAAGAACTGTGATTTGCGGGCCTCAACTGAATCAACATGTTTGAAGTCAGTAACTTAAGGGGCCGAAGGCAAAAATTTAAGGTTCACATTCCGTTTACGTCTTTTCTGGTATACAGCTGATAAATGAAATTGGTAACTAAACTAATCCACAGTCGTAGAAATGATAGGAAGTATATAGATACGGGAACAAACATACAGTGTAAAATATTTGTGCTGATAAAAATATTAACAAAAATCCTCAGATGTACACAGAGTTTCGGTAATTTTGATGGGAAAGGACAATGTTGATATAGTACGTTTTGTTGATGTGCTGTTGAGGCGTTTACCTTCCCAGCCGAGGAGTTGATAATCTTGTTCTTTCACTTGTCCGCAGACTCAGTGACTTGCTTTTGGTGATCATCACATGTTTGAGTAAGAAGGGAATAAAAACTTAGTCAACCTTAATCGCGGACAAATGTAGCGCATTGATAGGCAGTTCGACAGGTCTGTCAGAGGAGACCCAAAAGGGCTTTGGCTGGACAAGCCTGGAAACAGCTTGATTTCCTAGCTCATCTGGTGGACCGATTTTCGTGTCTGGGCCTTCCCGTGTCGTTGCTAGCTCAAGCGTACTCCAAACCACGATTACTTCACAATTGGGTCTCCGTCGAATGCAGCTCAGTTCAAAATACACAGGGTCACACTTATAGTAGATAACGTGGCGGGAGGTTATTTGGAGCCAGTATGCGGGTATAATAATGACATGGTAATGGAAAAATTTGGCGTGGCTTCACGGGAAACCCACTGTTAAATGGCCGGTAATTACATAAGGTGCGTTCTCAGCCACGGACGTAAATAGATTGATGATAATGAATAGCGAGCAAGATGGTCAATTTTGTCGCATCATTGGGGAGGTTTCTGTTATGGTTCATTTTCTTTTGTGCATGCAAAAGAGAGTCATGTTTTTCACTTTACCATCTTGGCTTCTGCCCTCGGATTGTGTGTTGGACGGTCCAACATGTAGCCTAGAAAACTTTCTGAAATAGATTGGAATGGCACATGTACAAAGATGTCAACACGTTCATACACCTCCGGCTGACTTGTCAACTGTCCCAGGAAGGTAACTGTGAGATCCTAACCTAGATATACCCAACCGCAATGCCAGTAGGATTCCAAAACGCCGTACCGAGGTTTACAAAGGGAGTGAAGAATGTACACCAGAGGTTTCTTAATATTCTAAACAGAAGCTTTTCCGATTTATCAAAACTGCTCTCCAAAAATAAAACTTTCATGTTCCGTCCGCAAGGTTCTAACATATGCTGGTTACCAACGTTCGAAACAAACTGTATGAGCTTGGTTTAAAGGAGGCGAAATTACATACAAATGTTGTGTGGTCATGTAGTCTTGTCTTGGGATACAGTTTGCCTGAACTTGTGTTGACGAAGCTTGGAGGAAAACCTACATAGTGAGTTACTTTTACAACTTGCATAAAATATTGACCGAATTAAAGGGGAAATTAGACGTCGACAGAATATGCTTTCAGCCGGAGTGAGTAAAGCGCACTATTGCTTTCATCGCTGTTGTTGCTGCTTCCGACGATGGTGAAGGTGGTCATCCTGTTCGTGGTTATGGTACTGAATAGGATGGTGATATCGTTGTTACCGTTGTGACACACGCTTGGACAAAACGAATTTCTACGGTCAGTTATCATCGGCTGGCTAACCGGGATCCGACATGAACAGAACACTTACTTGCTCATAATTCGCTTTATTTACTTACTTTTCGGCATCGATTGCTTTCGCTGAATACGGCTTACTCTCAAACGATAGATTTTCACTTTAACCAACCATATCTTTAGCATCTCATTATGATTGCACACCAGATCCCGGACACTTAGATTTATTGAACTAAGAGTAAACAACAAAATCATTATGAATCCACCCTTCAAAATAGTGTCTTTCGTTGGCATACAGTTTAACCCCACACGATCGATCGGAGTTTGTCATATTGAAATATGTGGCACTTGTATTCCAAATAACTGATGCTGTGATTGAGAAAAACCAATTCACAATGACCAAATAGCGTCTCGTGCATCATCAGTCTGCCTCTCACAGTTGAATCAATCAACAAACTTTATGCGCTGACGGTCAACTTGCCAAGACTGGCGGAGTTTTACTGAGTCGAGTAACATTGTAACCAGCTGACAGGGCGATTTTCATCGCGGTTCACACAATCGCTCTATACCGAGACGAAAACAACACCAACACATCGTCTCAGCTTCGACGCTTGAATGGATGTTCAGCAAACGCATGTGTAGAAGTGGAGCGAGCTGGGGGTGAAAACCGTGCCATTTCATGTCAAATCCGGACCAGTTATCTGATGCAAGCTGTCCAGAGTCGTTTCGTTTTCGATAGTACTTACGTTATTGCAGATTTTCAACATCTAATCAGCATATAGATTTCACCAGCATTCTTGCAGTGTGATATCAAAGAAAGTCCACAAAAGTTGCTTACCAAGGGTATACAGAGTGATGTTGGCTCTGTAAAGCTCAGTACATTTTTAACTAGCGGTATAGGAACCTCTGCCAACCCAAAATGAGCGCTACACATCGTAGATCACAGTTGTGCAGCCACACAAGGGTTCTGACCGGACTCTTCACAAAGGAGCCACTAGACTCTAGTTTCACTCTGGTTACAGTTCTCCATAGTGAATATTTAGCCATGAACAGGAATTAAACTTCTGGAATGTTTTCATGAGACAACTGCATCGACCACTGCGCCACTGGCCTCACATTCGACAAGATCGGATTACCAAATGCGAACGCTAAACCGTATTTATTTGTAAGTGATGCTCAGATTGTTCGAGCGCCTTAAGAGAAGACAGTGGCCGCCCTGTCAACCGCAAACGATGATCCTACGGGTAAAGTTTCTCGGAAAAATCCCTTACTAAATACCAACAATCAAAATATTCCGGAGTGATGTTCCACTTTTTAGTTTCACACGTGTGAACTTTACTCTTAGGACACTTGATGACATTCAGTCTGTTTAAACCAACGATGCGTAGCTTGCAGCCAGATATAACTGGTCTGTCATTGGTGTTCTATGGCTGAATCGACAGCCCAATCGACCCCTTAAACAACATTCATGACCTGATAGAGTGTGATGCCCAGTACGATGTGAATTGGTTTGTTGAGAAAAACAGCTGAGCCTGGAAAATCAGTACACTTTTAGGATCCTGTTCAAACGATCTCGGCGTTGGATTGATTTAACCTACCATATCGGAGCCGACCAGGCATCCACCTCACCGACTTCCTGTTCTACCTATTTGCTTCGTGGGCCCTATGGTTTGAACTCTAACTGTTGTGAACCAAAAAGACAACATGGCATAATCGGAGATACTCGTGACAAACTGGTATGAGTTATAGGGTCGAACACTAAAATCTAAATGAAGTCAAATGCAACGTGCGGATTCCCAGCTCCATAGCTTTCCAGCTTTGGAAGATCCAATGCTGCGCAACGGTCATTAAAACAAATGAAACCATATTCTAGTTGTACGGTTTGCTTTATGAACATTAACCATCTGTGGGCGTCCCTCCTTCGAAAGAGAAATCCGCCATTTTAGAAATTGGTCAAATAGTCCAGCTGACTGTTGTTGTATTAACACTATGCTTTGTCTGGATATCAATATTGCGCGTCCTGAGGTCATCTTTCTTGACTGAATGTTAGGTTGAATAATTCAGATTGTTCCTCTGGTTTTGGTGAATAATTCCTGAGTCGTACATACTAGGAACAACGCTGTGAATTAGACAATGAAGATAGTTACACCGCACTGAAGTCCAAACGCTGTGCGAGTTCTCGCGTTTACAGGTATCCTCATCGAGTAGGGTCAGCGGAAGTTGACTGTACACAAGTGAGACGGCTGGATTCGCCAAAACCTAGCGGTAGAGCGGTTTCCGAAGCGAACTTCTCCCTGGGTATCTGTGGGTGACTGGTGTCATTTGGCTTCACTGTGGTGCGCCGAATTCGGACCGCTGTGTCGATGCTTTGCAACTATCGACTGTAAATGAGGACATGTTTTAACTGCTTGAACCATAACTTCATTTTCACGTCGGTTCGTGAAAACTTGGCCGGCTGACAACTGGAAACGGTGTATTACAAGCAAGAGCATTGGTATTCATTGTAGCTGGCTCCAGTCATGGGGCCAAAACAGCTTCGGCGATGTTGTCCAGTTGCAGTTGTAAGCACCAAACTGTCTACAGTGCGATACCGTACGTTTTCAAGGAATCACAGTGATGTTGTGATCCTCAGTTTGAAGATGCCATATTATGGCTTCTAGACAGTCTATTAGACAAAGCCTGTCATGTCATTATTAATTGTCTCCTGAAACTCAATATATCTCCCCGTGGGTTTAACGGAAGACGCACCATCTTATTTCTCAAACCTCGACATAAACCGATGCGGAGTTTTTCAAAAATTCAGGTAAATGTAACAGAGATTGTCTGTGTTGAAAACCCACTGGGAGGAACGGTGTGGTCCTTGGACTGTACAATGTTAGACAAAAAGAAGAAAATCTGCATTTCCTCTCACTATACTACAGTAGAATCTACAAATGTAAACAGTGCGGTAGACGGAAGTTGCCTTATTACATAGATTTTAACAAAAATTAAGTATGACATTAGCATCGCAGACAGCCTTTTTCAAAGGCATCAAATTGTTACTGCTCGTTATGGCGTTACACTCGCTGTATCACTTTGAATTCTGACTTGGTTCGCGTTGGTGGCTTTTCAACAATATTTTCCAACATTAATTTAGAAAGTTTCGAACATTTCAACATTTGAGATAAGGCTGGTTATACAGTTGTAGTGTATTAGAAGAATCCTACTCAGAGACTTTCCTTGGGCATGTGAAATATAGCTCTACGGTGAATAATGCGTCAAGTGTGCATAAAATGGCTCACTGTAGTCGCAGATAAGCATTAAGTGTACCGCAATTGCGAAAATGGTAAAAATGAACAAAATGATCACTGAGAACTCTGAGGAGTGGTAGGAGTCTCGGCGGTTACATAGTGTTAGCTAGTTTCGGAATACTAGGGCATGCTTTGCTCTGAGGTTGCCACCCCTCGACCAACAGCCTTTGACAACATCGGCAACAGTCGACGGAATTGACAATGTACCATTTGAGCTCCAAAATTCGCCTTCACATTCGCAATCTATCACCTACTAAACAATCGGCTTCAGAAATTCTTTCATTAGGTAAACAATCAACTGCCATTCTTCGCTATTCATACCGCAAACAACATCACAGCTCGTTTCGCACGATATTGGGTTGCGCGGTAGACCATTCTTAAACCGCAACCTGTAGTCCCTACGTAAAATAATCGAAACAGCACAGGTGGATACGAGACATTCAGTTAGGAAATCGACATGTTTTTTGTGTAAAACCCCGATTATGCTAACTGCTACTAAACCTTCTTGAAATGTGTTAAAGGGCAGGAAGAATGTTAGAACCAGCCGGTTAACTACCAACTCCGTTTCTAAAATACAGTGTGCCCATGATGTCCTACCTATGTGATGCTCACGAAATTAAATATCAACTGGAAATGCGTTACACAAATACTTGTTTCACTGAGAGTTTTCATGAGACATGTCTCCTCAGTGTCCATTTCCAATGGTGTTTTCAATAATAGTGAGTTAGTAAAGCATCCAAAATGGGCCGTCCAGGATGAAAACTTATGTGAGACAGCACGATTTGATTTTCGACAGACAGAAATGTTGCGCAGTGTAATCGGTGAAGTAGACGGACAACCTGCACTTTGTTGGAGCTGGGAACTTTAACTAGCTAATCAGTGCCAGTCGGGTTGGATTAGTAGGACAGGGTCCACATGTGAAACGTGTGTATTTCTTATTAGGTTGCTGAACAGAAATTGTGAATCCATTTGAGAAAAAACAGCCAAAAGTAATATGGAGGATATATTTGAATACGTGACGTCTATCTGATAACCCAGTGTAGAGTATACGAAAATGTTAACTTGGAGAGTTCTATTTAAGAAGTAATCGACTGGAGTTGACATAACACTTACTGTGTTTCCTATCGAGACGATCGGGTAAGCTGATCACTATTCACAATCGACAACGGTTGAGCATCCAGGTATGCTAATTCGTTCATGTCTAATTTGAGGTCAGTGGAGTATTAGTCAACACGGGTTACTACATAAAAGCGTGACCGGAATTCCAGCCCCTGTCGTGACGGGGATATGCACCACTGACAAGCTCTAATGAGAGGGAAACTCAAAGTCAAGTGCTTCCTCTCGAAAAGGGCTGGCGGGAAAATCGATGGGAATGCGACAGTTGTGATCAACTGTGAATGACGTTTAATTTGTATTAAATTGTGACGCTTGAGTTATTTTTGTTATTTACAAACGTTCCTCTGGTAGAAATCATTGCCTATTTAGGTAATTCCACTGATAGTTGGCATTTTAATTTCGGACTACCAGTGGTTTGATCTGAAGACTAGATTTTTAATACAAAATCTTAAAAGCAAAAACTTATCCGGGGTACTGTGAAAAAGACGGCCGTCTGTAAGATGTGTTAGTGAGAAATTGCTCACAAGCGAGAGTGGTTTAGCGTTCAGATTTGATGANCCGTGTGGACATCTCGATCGTCGCACTACGCTGCAAGTTGTTACCACCGTCTGCTGAAAAACGCGCGTTTCACTCTACCACCATTGTGGAAATGACTACACATTATATGGCTATTTTGAGCTCGACATTATCTAGCATCGGCCCAGGGTGTTCATGCGGTGGGCCAATGAGTAGAAAGCTGTAGGAAAGTTGTGACGTGA
Source organism: Paragonimus westermani (assembly GCA_008508345.1). NCBI lineage: Eukaryota > Metazoa > Platyhelminthes > Trematoda > Plagiorchiida > Troglotrematidae > Paragonimus > Paragonimus westermani. Next base: position 157,853 of record QNGE01001232.1, on the reverse strand, counting down.
ATTTTAACTAACTAGTGGATTATATAATGAATGTTTGACACTTCGAACATGTGGGGTTTAAACATCCCGATACATTGTATGTGCATGTTTCCTAACGTGTTGGTTTCTGCTTTGGTATGTTATGTGGTAACACATATTTCTCCATGATATTCGATCAGCATTTATGTCAGTGCCACAGGTGATGTATTTAAAGACACATTATTGAAACTAAACAAACTTTCTGCTATGCTGTCGGTATGCGCAGCTTGAAAGTACCTGCTCACTCTGGTGGGGAGACAGAGAAAATGACTGTTGACCTCCCACTGTTAGATGCTGCCATGTGTTTTGTTGTAGTCAATGCGTGTTGACTCGAAAATGGACTGTGCTGTCAGCGGTGTAGGGATCCGTAATCACAAAATGAGGGGTGTAACTGTACGTGTGGCATGATGGACAAAGCAACACTTGTAACCTTGATGGAATTGGAGTTAGCGTCATGTCTCATCGAACCGAGATCCATTATTTATCATTCGGTGATGCACTTCCCCTACACAGACGACAAAGTTCCATAGGTAATTCCAAAACGTGATACTCAGATTGAACAACAGTATTTTTAGTAGAACTCTTTACGAAATCGTAGATCAGTTTACGATACGTAACAGATTGCTCTAGAACTTGTATATTCAAACATTCTCTTTTGTGCAACGTGTCCTACCACTTTTGAATGCCATGATAATCCGCGTGCACTTCCCCACATTTCAACTGTGACTATCCATCCGGTCATAAAATATCGCATAGCTTGAAATCGAAAGCTAATTTGCCGAGTGCACTACGTTTGTAACTGTTGTATCCCTATTCAGGCAAAATCAACTCTAAGCCATACAGGCAATACCAGCGGTAGAGAAAGCATATGACTTAAATAAGTTACATATTATATTCTCATGTTTACAAGCGGTAATGTCATTCTTAAGTGTGTGGGTGAATGAACGGTTGGCGGATGAAAGCGCGATTCATCAGAACGCAGCTTATGTTAACATGTGTGGGGTATAGGCGACCAGAACGCGTATACAATGGTAACCTTGACCCACTAAGCGACTTTACAATCCACACACACTCTTGGGCAAAAAGATGAACGGAGTGGTCTTCAGTGCTCAGCCCGCACAGATCATACACATACGCTGTGTACTGAGTAGGATAAAATAGCGTATTTTTGATGCGTTGAGACCAGGGACTACCTCTTTTGTAAAAATAGAATCCAATAATTACAGGCAGGTTACTTGCTCTTCCGTTCTAACCAATGTATTGAATAAATGGCTGTTATCAGGTGTAGTTTGCCGTCTCCTAATAACTGCAACTTTCCAGTCTGTTTATCAAATCTCCAGATTGACGTTTGATTCAACTGTTTATTTGGTGCAGTCAGTCTTCCTCATTGTTAGACGGAAAAACGCAAAGCTGTGCGATGCTACTCTCTCAACTGCAGTACAGCTTTGGGGACAATGGATCACAGTATGAATGATATGACAAATTTTGTGTGAAGGATAATCGTATTTAACGTAGTTTGAATAAGCCAAATTTACCCTTCACAGTGTCTCTGGCAAATCACAGTGAATTGTGGCAAATCACCCCGTACACCCAAGAATTATGGAGCTCTACAACCAAAGTTTCTTCTATCTTTCAAGGTTGCTTCATGTATCAACTCTTCCTCAATAACCTGTGAGAATTTTAAATTTGTTATCTATGACTGAGTTTCATTTTTTGGTGATCTGTGCTAATCACAAACTTCTACTGAAATCTCATCAAAAGTTCGTTTCCACCCATTTCATCTGCCTTTTGAAATGGCCAAATACTGCCTTTCATCTTTCTCACTTAACTACTAGCTCGTCTGGCTTTGACAGACTATTTTCGGTTGTTCGTGCACCTCACTGCTTCTATAAAACTCAGTTTAATCTCATTAAGAAATGACGTTGCCAATCCTAGCAGCGTCTGTGATAAATCCCCCTACAGGTTCCTTTATGATCTGCTCCACGATCTTCACCCCGTGCTATTCTACAGTGGTTACGGACACTCTTTTAAATCTAAGCCCCCCGGACGAAAGTATGAGATAATCTCATTTCTACCCGCATTTTAGTTTATTATGCATCCATCTTGAAATGAATGTTTTAGCATCTACCGTATAGCAGAACGTTATTGATGGAACAAAAAGAGAGAACCACCAATTCTTCTACGTAACCACGTCATTTTTATCCCGGAAACCTGACGCACAAAGTCTGAGCTATACCAGCATATGAACCGTATAGTAATATGCTGTGAGATGTCACCTTGCAAAGTACATGCATCGGCACGTTAAATTTTCTGTGGCAGATCTATACTGCTGGGCAGATAAGATACCATAATGTTTTTGGATAGCACGTTCAGTTAGGCAAGGCTATTTCAATTTTCGTCAGGGTAAGATGTACAGCAGTGGGTCACATTGAGAAGCATCAAATTTTCGCTTCCAACTAAGTGCATCTGGCCTGCAAGAGGTAGTCCAAGGGCTTCGGATGTTAAAGTGCGTTGTTTGCACGTTTCTGACAGTTCCACTTTCGTAAATGAATAGACAGGACTAAAGACACCTACCACTTGTTGTCTGATTAAAAGAACCACTCGTCACTGAAGATTCTGACAAGAATCCTTCAAAGAATGATGCAGTACTGCCTCTAATCTGATAAGTAAACAACGCAAATGTTCACTTCTCTTCACCATTACTATATTTGTCAGTGTTCAAAGTGGGAGTTCTCGTTTCTCCTACCATCTTATTGGGAATCTGCGGTATTCAGCGATAAGAGGAGTGAGATGGACAGCTTTGAATTAAGGAGGTAGGACTGGCAAACACTGCAACAAGAGGTAATTTGTCCTGATGAGAAACCGGGTGATAGATTATCAGTGATCGCTTGAGTGAAAGAGTGAATGAACTGGCTATATCGAATAACCTCGTCTAATACACTTCGCTGGCTCGGACTCACTTTACCAGTGTCAGCTCGGTGCCTGGTGTATCAAGCTCTGGTTGTGGGTTCTGGATGAGGATGCATATGACATTTTGGTGACTTGTATGTAAGTTGTGCTCGGAGTATGAATGTATTTTTTAGTGAATTTTGTTTCAATTGGACGTTACCGGCTTCCTGGACATTGAACACTCCTGTCTGAGAACACAAATTGATAACACGAAGGATAGAAGTCAATGGCGTTCAGGTTATGAAGTTCTGTGTGTCCCGATTTGATGCCTTTGACTTTTCTCGCCATGTCTTTGTCCATTTTTACCATGTATAATCCCTGGTCTTTAATTACCTTTGTCGAAGTAAGCTTGCCATTTTGTGCGGTTTTTCTGCAGTACATATAGATTTATATGCTAAATGCAACGTTAGCAACGTTACAATTCTGACATCAGTACAAAGTGGAAGTGGTTATTGTCATTTATTTACCTCGACCAACATAGATACAGTAACCACAAACAAGACTCGTTCTCCTTCCCATTACATCACCTATGACAACGGGATTAGTATTCCACCCAGTCAACACTTCACGTCACAAGACCGTTTCCAGTTTCCTGCGGTTTCCATGTGTTGGACTAATCAACCCGTAATCTCGATTTAAACCCGAGGACCATACCTGCCCAGCAACCAAGCAACAGGTGGCAAAATGTATCGCGTTACGTCAGAAGTGATAGCTGGCCCTAGAAGGGAATTGTGTAATCTGAACCCAACTATGTAAGATTCCTTTGTAAGGAGCATTGGGAACCATTGTACGGAGATTCTCATGAAGAACGAAAAGAAGGATATCTATTAGCCCCTTCGGAAAATATACCCTTCAAGGTGGGCCACTAGTCTTGTCGCGACTGTTTTTCTAATTTGTTCCTGTAACTTTTCTTTCACTTACAATTCTGCCTATCGGGTTCTAAAATTTCGAACCCTGCTTTGGCGTTGCGTTTAAAGAGAACAAGAATAGCAGCAAAAATCGGTATTTTCACAATTTTTGCTTCGTGTTGCTTTTAACATAGCTCCCACTACGTCAAGCCCAAGAAGCGTGAGTACCACGTCACCAGAGAATCAAAGATCATAAGAAAAAGTGTGCCAGCAAAGATGTGCTACTTTTCTGTAATTGCCCATGTACTACAGGGCACGCTGAGCGGAATGTAGGTGGACAGCCCAAAATAAGAACAATCAAAAGATGTATATCAATTCAAAGTTTAAAATGTACATGCGACAGACGATGTGATTTGGAGCACCCAACTCACACCGAGCAAAGGACAGTTCGTGGAGAGACTGAATCTCTGTCAACTTGCATCCTGAAATCGCCCACATGATCGTCGAATCAGCAGGAGCAGATTGATGTACAACCGAAAGTCCAACAAAGATGGCGGATCAATAAGTGAATAATCGAAGTTAAATGTTCCAGCGTTCCAATGAGACCACCTTACACCAAGCCTCATCGCAAACGACCACACCGTACTAGCGACAGATTCAGCCCTGTATTGCGAAAAATTTAGTGCATTACTCAGTTCTGCCGCAGGTACCTCCCCAATCCTCACGTTGTTTGCAACGTTTTCACAGCCACCACGAGTCACTGCGATGGGTGGGCACATTTCCGGTTAGGAAGGTTAAAACTTTCTTACCACTTGGCTAATATCTAACTTGAAACACTGAGTTCCTTTTAACCACTTCTTCAGAGCATAAAAAGACATATATTGCGGTATGTTCCCATTTCGTTTACTCCCATCAGTCGCAAACGTAAAACAAGCCAGTTATATGCATCATATAGATAAGAACAAACAGGGACTAGACACACATACAGACGCACCAATTATTATGTAATCATGACTATGGCAACTCGACAGTTTGCTTCAACTACTTCTGTGTACACAACGTCGGTTGGTAAGTTCGAATGAGCATCGCTTCGCAGAAGGTTAATAACTTTGGGTTTCGGTTGCGCAGCAATAGCTTGAATGAGTTTAATGGGTCAACTTGATGGCCTGTTGTCACACGGTGTTTAGCAATTGATGACGTTGGATTTCGAGTAGTCAGTGCATTAAGTTGGGGGTGGTGAGCCATCTGTTGCTTCAACCTCTTCCGGATGTGTTCGGCGACTCGCTGTGCTAGTTGTCGGTCTGTTCTGCATATACAAACGTCACTGCAACTGCAAGTGAACTGGTACACAATATGGGAGACAGAACAGTTTGACAAACTAGTTTTGCGACTGCGGAGAACTGGTCCTCTGGTGGTTTGGAATAAGCGCAACTGCGCAGCCACATACGTTCGAGCCAAGGCAGGCTTTAATTTGCGCTTTATGTCGGCGATTAGGTGATCATCCCTGAATGGCAAGTATAGGAAAACATCCTTCTTTTGAGCCGTCAGTATGGGCTCAGTGCTCTTCTTCACCGTATTATGTGCCTGAATGAACTTTCGCGGTAACTATTTGTTAGTAAAGTTTGTCTCAACAACTCCTGCTCTGTCTTTAAAGTATCCGGAGTACAAATACGCTTGGTTCTATGAAACACTGTTTTAACTAAACCACGTTTGTAGGCAATAGGGACACAAATGGAAAACCGCAGATAATGACAACCCCAAGTTGCTTTGCGGTGAACTGAGAGTTGTAAAGTACCATCCACACGGCTAGTAATGAGTACATCCAAAGAAGGTAAACTATTGTTCGACTCAACTTCGTGATATAAAAGTAGGTTGGGGTAAAAATTATTGAGAAAGTAGAAGAATGATTCAAAATGAATAGCGTCAGTAAAAATTAAAATATTACCAACGTATCTTTTGTACAATAACGAATCAGCTATATAATCTGGGACTTGCCGCTCAATCATTCCTTAGAAGATGTCAGTTAGTGCTGGGTCTAATGGACTACCCATAGCAACACCGTCTATCTGTTTGTATGGAAGTCCCTCAAAATCGAAACGAACGTTTTTTGTGCATAAAATAATATCTTTAAGGTATTCAAGTGGAACACCTATATCACAGTTCTGACTCGAGATAAAATCACATAGAACAACAACTGTCTCACGGAGGGGAAAATTTGTAAAAAGGGAATCAATATCCATGGAACACATTACTTGGGTACTCACCAAAGTGTTTTCTAAGATTTCAGCTAATTCGAAAGAGTCTTTCAAGCAATGTGGGGATAAGACTTCACAGATGGGATCCAAAATGCCCACTGGCCAACGAGCAACTCTATGGAAAGCGGAGTTTTTCATGCATAAAATCGGACGTAGAGGTGTACCATCCTTGTGTAGTTTTAGAGCACCTCACAATTGGGATGTTTCCGTGCCGACTGGTTTTGAATGTCTACACTGAGCTTCAGATATGTGTCCATGTAACAGCAACATCTGAAGTTGCCTGCTTTCCATCCATGTGTTATTTTCGACTGTCCGGTCTACTGTGAACTTTCTCTGGTACTCCAAAATGATATTCATTTTCCATAACCATTCGTCCTTGGTCATGACGACCACACCAGAGCCATTATCCGGTTTAAGGAATAACAGATGTTGCATTTCTCTTAGTTCCGTCATGGTCTGATACTGTTCCTGCTTTAGAGAGCACTGCTGACGGATAGACGCCGACGAAACTGGTGTCCACAAATTTTGCGTGGAACTAGTCTGTCTCATCAGGAGATGTAGGCTACCGTCCCTTCATTTGGTCGTACATGTATTCAAATTGAACTTGTGTGTTCGACTTGTTAACGTTCTTGGGCGGTATTCTGAAATTCAGTCCAAGCGACAGGACCTCCAGCTGCGTCTGGGTGAACACAGGAGACGGAAGATTGTGCACATGTTTGAAATCATCACCAAGAAACACGCTCATTTCAGCTGATCGTGAAAGAGAGTGCTGTAGAGGGCGACGAGTTCTAACCCTAGTTATTTCAAGGGTGTCTCTAGAGAAGATCTCATACTTCATTCGGCAAACCAGTGACAAGGAAATAAGAACTCCGGCCAAGCGACGTTGGGTTTCCACGAACTTGTTAATCCTTTCCCGACTGGCATCGATATGCGAACATGTTATTCTCACGAGATTGATGCTGTTTCTCGGTAATTTTTCATTAGACAAACGACGTCGGAAATTGGCTTGATCGGATACATTCCTCATAGAAATTAATGCGTGTCCGTTCCACTACTATCTTGCACCTTATTTTAGCCACCTGAACAAGGTTCACGACATCAAAATTATCTTGGCCATATAAGTACTTGAAAAACTCAAACGAAGGTTTCGTTGTTCGATCACAAATGTGCGAGCCATCATGTAAGTCATCATCTTGGTGCGACGAATGCAAGCTAAGCTCGGAACTGACTGCAGTGTGAACTGACAGCGAATTAAGCAATCTGACGCTGCGCATTTTAGAAGTGGAACGTGTCTTAACGAACGGTCTGCCTTTGGTTATTCATTCTTGGACCAATCACATAACGTTTTATATAATCATGATTGTCAAGCCAGCAAAGTCAAAGGCAATTAGTCGCATAATTTTGTCATGCCGTTGTGAACCTGAAGACAGTTAGGCGGCAAAATTGACCTCCGGAGTTTACCAAGTCGGTAACGCGAAGCGATGATGATCACATGATCTGAACAAATTTATTCCGGACACACAACTGTAGATTGAGCAATCGAATTCCGATGGCTTCCGCGGTGGCCAGAATACGAAATCTAACTTCTCTGGATTGACCACTGGGCGAGCGGTAAATGGGCTGAGAAGCCAGTTCCGGGGAGATTTGGTGCCCTGTGTCTACAAGGTGCGTCAGAATTGCACTCGAAGTGGACTTTATCTCGCCCCTAGCTAACCATGTTGAATGGTGTTCACGTATCCTCTGAGGAAGGCGCCTAGTAATACGACCGACGTATCATGCTCCGTAGCAACATTTGAAAGAATTAACACAAAATGAAGTCACACACTTAGACAACGTATCTTTGAGCTGTACGTGAACTACCGGGTTAAATCTGAACGAGATTCGCAATTGTGTCACAATGCAGGTCTTTTCAGTTACGTTACTTGTCTTACGAGTCACCAGTTCAGTCAACGCTCCACCTTTGTAGTCTGGCGTCCCGTAAACCAACATCTTTTCAGCAGATGGGAGCTTAACTTTTGGTTCTATTAGTTTCATGTCTATCCACGAAGTTTACGGGATAGGCTTTCTCTGCGATTACCCGCCGTGAAAACACCATTCCTGCTTCAATCATGTCATCACTGCATAACCTCATAACTCTCTGTGTTAAACTGCAAATGAGGTTTTTCTTCTCTCTGACGAGTAAGTAAACGAAAAAGTGAGTGTACTGGCCATTCCAGGTCCCTTTCTTGTGGACGCCACTTTGAAATGAACCGTCTACACGGCTATTCAATGCCACACTCAGGAAGGATATTCGCCCATATTCCGAAGCCTCAAGTGTAGAGTTGAGATTGGGATGTGCTGTATTTGCCACAGTAAGTGGGCTACCCAGATTCATAGTTTCGTCAACTAAACAGGCGATATCATCCTCGTAACTCTTGTAGAAAGTGCTATTGTCAATAATCACATGGAGTGCAGTTCTTTCCAAAACTGAAAATATCTACCAACAGAGTGCTTAACGGTGACCTCACTGCAGCGCCGTCCTTATGACGGTTCCTTTTCCCATCTATCTGAAAGTGTACAGTCCGCCTGCAAATAAATATCAGCTGCTTGAGCGTGTCTTCGAGTGAACCCACATTTGAATCATCGGAACGAATATTTTCACAGAAGTGGTCAACGGTTTCTACAAGCGGTACATTCACATCGAGGATTACAGCTTCTTGCTTCCCACACTCAGCAACCGGATAGAATCGACAAACTTAAACGTATCTTTTAGCGAATGCACTGCTGTGCATTTCCGAACGAAGTCTAGCAACTCTGTTAGTCACTATGCTATCGAATGATATGGAGAATAACACATATCAAGAATCGGGAATAATGGCCATCTTTCCGTGTGAACCTTCGGTAAACCATACAGTCAGGGTATTACGGTTCCATTTGGTCTAATTCGTTCGAATATCGCAGAGACTATCAAACCGCACTTCCGAACTAAAAGAGTGAGTCAAATAGAAAATGGATATTGTTTGTTCTTGTACCCGCGGATGGTCGCCACGAGCGCTCTTTTGTTGTGAGAATAAGTAGCCAGCACGTTCTAAACATAACCACTCGCAGTCAGGATGCTGGTGGACAATAGAGTTTCGGGTATCCGACGGGTGCAGACCAGCGTTAAACCAGGAAGGCTGATTTATCCGCTTTGACTAATGTCTCCGGAGTCTAGAAGGCAGCACTTAATTCGATAGATTCTCCTTTTTTACTCGCGCATCTTGAGTAAGGCTGTGGGATACATCAGCAACCATCTGGAAGATTCAGATGATGAGAAATCGCACATCCAGAAGGAAATTAACAAAGGAAATGAAGGTCTATCTGTCAAAGAACTTATGGCAATCGCTCTTCGGAATTAGTCGTATACTTGAATAACACACCAATGTTGTTTCGCAAATTGGTCAACTTTCAATCAGATCCAATGGTGGACTCGCACCTCTTGGAAACTCTTATCAGGCTCCAACGCCGAGTCGTAGGAAGATGCACTATTGATTAGTCTTAACAAAATCGAACCTCGAGTCTGGAGCTTCTTTATAAAACAACTTGGCTGAATACGATTGTCGCTGTGAAACATGTATGTTATCCAGAGAATGCGTAGTGGTTAGCAGCAAACAGTCCATATGGAATTTGCGGCAAAAATGGTATTTTGTATGCTCCACTGGGAGAGTATTCTTTACATAATTTACAGCTGTGGAACGAACGTCCTCACAAAGACAACCTGACTGGAATGACGGCACATTGTGGTCTATTAATGGGATTCGCTACGCTAGGAAACAATGACAATTGTTCAACAGAGAGTAGAACCGGCCCAAGAAGTGCAGCTATTAAGGACAGAAAACTTACTTATTACTACAAAATGTACAGACAAAGAAACTATCCTCGATATTCTGCGGGTCAATTTGACCAAGATGGAGACCAAACAACAAAAGTATATTTTGGTCTGATTTGTTTGGTTACTCATGAGTAGTGTATAAAATAACTCAAAAATGACAACATGGAAGAAAGAAACGTTCACCAAGTTTCATAACCACATTTGGGCTTTCCAAAAGAATGCGCATTTACAAGTCAACCAGAGCCGACCTGCCGGCCATAAACTTACCACTACGAGTTGACAATCCATCAGTGCTTGTCTCGATTGAAACTGATAGGCTTATTACGAATGAACTACTGATATGCATCCGCAGATTTACTCCAAGATTCGATTTCTCAGGAACATATTTTCGAGAATGCAACACTTTTTTCCTCACTTAACACAACGGACGACAACCCCGTCGGTTATCGTTATACAGTTCCCTTTGCTACCAAAGGGGTTCATAATCAACGATTATAATCGTTGCCCCAGTAATTACACCTTCAGACAGTCCTGATTTGGTGGGTTGGATATTTTTCATTTGAAAAACAAGGAAATCCGAGTTCCCGGAATCGGCATAAATATTGCAATCTAGTAGAAAATTATCCATTATTACGTAATTATATACTTTACAGGAAGAACTTCTTTCATAGAAAATATGACATTCAAGATAGTACTGCAGGGGTCCCTGTTTTCAGTGTTTGCGAATAAACATTATTTTACGAAAAGAAGGCATGCTTTTAACTTTGGGACAGGTGATCTGAGATCAGCAAATGAAAAGAAAGACATCGTAAAAAGTAGTTTGTCAGTTACAGCAGAAGGTAGGTAGTTATTGTTTCACAGTACGAATAGAGAACGGAAATACACAACAGAGTTTGTTAAGACCCATTTAACACCAGCGGTAATCAGGATTCACCAAAGTATATATTGAAAACGTCGCTTTTGCACATTCTATTACGGATTATAATGAGTCTGAAAACAATTCTACCCGGTGTTCGCGTGCACTTAGACCAACATCTCAGTTTCCATCTACTGCATACAATACAAAATCTAAAACATGTTTTCCGATGTTAGGTGAATATGGTCGATTGTATGCAAAGTGGTAATCAGGAATTTGCAGAAAGATGGAGAACAAAACAACTGACAAACGAAAAGAAAACGACAAAAGTCTCATTATTTTAAGTATTGTCAACCAAATTAAGTAGACAATGGCTTTTGGGCACCTCCAGAGCTGACTATTTAACATTTGAAAATGTCACATACATAGAAATTACTAGACTGTTGCCTCGATATACATGTGACCTACAATAACAATAATAATCTTAACAGTGTTCATTGACGGCCTAGTAAACGGTCGCAATCTGTCACACTCGAAAAGGACTAATGATTTAGGTTCACATGTACTTCAGTAAATAGAACAGTGGATTTGTGTAAAAATCGAGATAGATAAATTTCGCAAGAACATTAGGACCAAAGAAGTGCAAACAAATCCTTGTATTTTAATCCATAAAGTCTAGAAAAACGTTTTAAAATACCCGAATCAGAAGGATGTGACAGAAATAAACAAAACAACCAACAAACCGTTCATGGAGTGTGTCACTGCTACGTTACGAATGTCGTAAAGTCACAGCACAGATATCAACCTTCTTGCACAAAAAGCTAGGGGAAACTGCAGATGAAAGGTACAGCTGGTGGAGGGGAGCGTTAAAATTTGGACTTTAAAAGACACCCTTGCAACTTCGATGTACACGTGGTTAACACGAACTTACTACTTATCCTAACCAGTACAGTCCACATGAAAGTTCATTATTTACTTCACAGATTAGGCCATTTTTAGGAAGTTTTTATGCTGAGTAGCATTTATGAGTGAAATCAGTAAGTCGACAAAATTTGAAGTATTGAAAAGTTCATTGCGGAGAAGTGACTAACATAGTCCAGATCCTCTGCTCAAAGACGCCAGCAGAGTGTAATGTGGGATGATTGACTTCAAAAAGCGGGTTTGGCACTAACACTTATCTTGACACTTACGAGGATTAACTGCCGAACAATGTCAGATAACTTCAACCGATTAAAACCTACTTTCAAAGCACATCTCCGCACTCACCATGTATGTACCATTCCTTTTCAGGAAAAGATTAACTTTCGTTCTCACGACTGAATCCAGACGGGTTCATATGAAAACAGATTTCAAACGAAACAAATTCTTTTATATATTCTCATTATTTTTATACTACAGAAATTATTGGAGGTATAAGCGCTACCGCTAACTTCACCAGGACATTTCCAATTTCGTTGCTAACTGGTTTGAACTATTCGTCGAATTTCAACTGAAGTAAGCATGGCTGACATTTCTAGTGTGCTATTTTTGGGCGCTTCTTTGACTAGTATGCATCATTCTCTCGTTCTACTAAAGGTAAACTGCGTTCGCGGTTTGTTGCCCCTACAGGTCACGCATCCGCTAACACAATCTCCCACGATTTAATTCGAGTAAGGAGAGCAAGTCTGAATGGCAAAGGCGAGTGAACAGCGTGGGTGTAGTGACCACTGAAGACTAACATCACAAGGTCACATTTTCTCCCACATCCCAGTTCTGTATGACCGAGGAAAATCGATGGGCGATGGCGAAGCGACTACTCCTTCTATTTGCTACGCGCCCAAAAAGGCGTGCTGATCGACAGACAAACAAACCCCAGGGATTGCAGTGTACTCTGCGTGGTTGATGGATAGACGAAAGGACAGACAGACAGGCAACGGCGAGATTTGCATGCTCTGAACCGTCGACTAGAACCATCCGTTCGATGAGAACTTGTCAAGCCAAACAAGGTGTCTGAAAACATGGATACTTATACGTCCATGCCAGCGCCGTCAAGAAGATATGGAATAGATATTCATTAACTGGTGTAAACTTGTGCTATGAAAATGAGCTTTCGTTTCAATCCAGTTACCCTTTTGACCAGACGTCGTTCGAAATCGAAAACACGAAGGGAATCCACTTCAGAGGGCCAATCGGCGAGTCGTTCAATCAATAGTTCAGAGCAGGCAGGTGCAGCTGAACCACAAACCGTAATCAAACCAGCCAAGTCCGGAGTAGGGGCGGAACTGCCATCGACGACACCGAAGCCGCGATTGCACGTTTTTAGCAGCTTTCGCCGGGCGAGAAGTCCTCGTCGTCCGCAAGATTCGATTAAAAAGCATTCATCTAAAAGAGGTGCGTCTGTTCCTCCAGTGAACAACTTTAAAGCCAGTTTCGGAGAAAGTGAAGATACTGTCCAGCGTTCCGAAGTCGCATCACACGGTTGCGATAGTGAGTCTCCAGCGCCATTAGCACAAAGTGATTGTTTTGAATTAACAGACGTGTCCGAACCAGAGAATGAGGAATTACAAGGCAAAAAGAACACAGATAATTCAGGACAAGTTATTTATTCTGACTTTGCTTCACCTGAGTTATCATCTCCTGAAGAAACAAAACTTTCCTTGACGCATCAGCCATCTTCCGAAGACTCAACAGATGGAGAAAATATTCAGCAGCCATGCGACAATGAGAGAGAAGAAGACGACAACAGTGAGGATACATGGACGCTGGAAGACACTGCACCAGCTGTTGATTATGAAGTAGATTCAAGTGTACCCAAACTCAACGTGGAATACGAAACCGAATATCCCGTTTGTAAAATTAGTGATAGTGTTTTGTCTATAGCTGACGATACTTTCGATGATGAAGGGGTACAATCAGAACCTACACAAAGTGAAAGTTCAGATACAGCTGACGGAGAGGAAGAAGCGAAAACACTATCCGAAGGGCAGTCATCACAGGAAGAATTGGATGCAGGCCCGCCTCCAGATACCACAGAAACCGCCCCGAAGCTTGATGATTATGAAGTTGTGAGAGGTATGGATAATACTGTTGGCAACAACGAGGAACCAAAAGTGCACGACATGGAAGAAAACATGGATAGGCAATATGCTGAATACTTGGAGATCACTGAACACCAAATTGAACAAACAGAAGACAGTCTTGCTCCACAATTTCAGGTTGAGCCGGATCCAACTCAAGATCCTTTCTATGCAGTTGAATTGGCTGCAAGTGAGCCACAATCCTATACGAACAATCTAACCACACCCTCCATAATTGTCACCTCCGAGTCTACCGGTAGTCTTCATCTGATTTCAGAACCTGAGCCACTGGAACTGCCAAGCCGACCACCACCACCAGCCCCAGAAAGAGCACCAAAACGACCTGCCGCTCCAGCCGTCGCTCCCAGCAAGCCACCGCCACCCAGACCAGGAAGTCACCCGCCACCTGGAAAACCGGTAGAACACAAGAAGAAGAAACTGTTCGGGGTGGTCGACTTGAGTGAGTTTGAAATTATTTTTGCATTTGTGCACCTTTTTTATCTAATCAAGCCCAGTTTGGTAGCTCGCTCTCCTTTACAGTTTCTAGGTTGCAGGTGATATGCGATATCTGTCTTACGCATTAACCATCCAATTTATCCAAGCACAATTAGGATAAACCTATAGAATTCTTTCCGCCCCCAGCCTGTCTTTTTGTTGCGCTGATTATAATTTTCTAAACCGAAGATTTGTACGTGCAACTACATTATACTGTTAGGGTAGACAAAGACTTAAAAACTTGCTTTTTCAAACGGATTGCTCACTATGATTCATTGGTGACTGCGTTTAGTGTCTGCACACAGAATTGAATATTTGAATCTGATTATGTCACAGTTGAAACGAAGGCTGTTTGAACTAAACCTCAAATCTAATTAGTGATGAATGATCTAGGCGAAGTAAGTAACAGGCGGATGGCAAGAAAGTGCACTCAGGCTCTCGATGTTCTGCCGCTGTTGCTATTATTGCCATTCTAAAGCAAAGTCATTTTGAAACCAAAATTTTTCTGTAGATGGCCAACACCCCAGTTCTGTACTTGCTTCTGCCTTAGATTAGTAGCTCAACGCCGAAACTAAAGAATATCATCTTGAAATGACCACCGACCGAACATACCTAAAACGGTGTCTTTCAGTTTTCGACCTCTCCGTGAAAGAGACAAATTCGCTTATGCATTTGCGGTTTAAAAGAAACCAGCACAGAGAACAGTTTACTGTATTTCATCCCTCTCACTGAATAGTATGCCAGTGACGTTACATTTTTACGTTGTCGCTAAAAGGTTACTGTTCTTCTTGACAACGAATGAACGCAACTTCTCTGCGTATAGCGTCACTTCTGATAAATCCTTCAGATTACTGTTGGACATCGTCCACGCGTAGTTACGAATCACCATCAGGATTTCAGAACTTCTCCCAATTGGACTCGGTTGCCCATCTATCCTGCAGATGCCGTTCACTCTTTAGATCATTTGGAGAATTTCATATTGCAAGTCTTTAACCACATGGCTGTGTTGAACACAGCATACGGCATGTCTGCTCCTGTAGGGTAAACGGTTTTACGGTGGATCTCACTTTCCGCGACAAAAAGTGAATGATCACACAGGCCGCTTGGTGAATTCCCGAACTTAGTCACTAGAAGATTCGCCGAAATGTTCACGGGAAAAGTGCATTCCAAAGGCAGGGATCAACAGATGGAGAGCGAGAAACCGGCTACTTTCTGAATTTCTAGAACGCCCAGTGTATGTTGATTTTTGTCCATCCGTTCCGCTTGAATCTCTTTCTTGCTTGTTACTGCCATATTCTAGGCGCTTACCGGATGTTATTGGTTTTCGTGACAGTGTCAAATGAGATCAGGCTTAGTCGCAATCTAACTATTTAGTTAGTGGCTACAGAGTAGTCATTAAACTCTCGACCGGCATGAAATAAAGATCATAATGGCTAGGCTCAGAATGCCCAGTCTACCGAAACCAACTTGATAGTCAGTATTACCACAATTAAGTCTCTTCCAAATGTCCAATGTTTGTAATCAGTCTGACCAGCTTCAGGACACTGGATGCGATTTTAGGCAAAAGCGAAACCTTGGACACTGTACCACAGACCAGGTATTCACTTTCAAGCATCTGTCGGAGAAGCATCTCATTCAGTTGGAAGGTGGACCGGGTCAATCATAACAGACCACCCTAACGAACCTTGAAAGATAGAGCCTTGTAACACGACGATTTATCACACTGGTTCCTGGGAGTTCTCTGATCTGATGGACTGATTCCTACATGCCTTTCATCGCCAACACTATGTATCTTTACCGTATACGAATCACAAGCTTTCAAGATACGTCTGATCGAACTACTCCTTCCCCACTTTCACCCGAGTGCACAGTCGAGTACCGGAAACATATCACGCAACTTTTGTTCGAATAAACTCCGATGAATGGCTCATCGTTTATTGCCGCAGCTCTGTGTCTGACTGTTCTGTATCCACAGCTGCGCTGAAACTGGGGCACAAAGAAATCAAATCTAGAATGACTTCTTTCATTGACAATTCTGCTTCACTGTTTGGCATATCTACTTTGTGGACTTCAGTTAGTTTGCTAGTAAACCACTCGACCAACAAATGCACATTATTTATCACTCAGTGAGATTCTCTTTTTTGTACACCATTGACTGCATCGTAATTGTCAAACTAATGCTCGATTACTTGCTCAATAAACGACATGACCACCAATTGATCATGAAGACTGGTTCCACAGCGGTTCCAGGTGTGTGCTTTGTGATCCGACACTTACGAAATGATCAGTACTGATATATGATCACAGTTTTTGCGTTCAACTAGATTTTCAGTTAGCTCCATTCGAAAAGAGAAACCATAATTCTCAACTATGATTTAGTCGGAGCTACCCAGTAATGCATGCTTATTCTTGAGACTAGAGGGATTTTGACTCCACCAACATTCTCGTTAGGCAATCATATTGACCATTGCTAACCTTAGGTACGGCCGGTTTAGTAGACATAAGGTGTCAGCCTCGTCCATATTAGGCATTGTTGACCCAATGATCAAAGCTAACAGGGCAACCACGATCTGTCTCGGGATAATCGGGCAATGTGAACGATACTGACAACCGGCAGTACTTGAGCCATACCATATGAGGATTCGGTCTTGATTTACATAAAATGAACGCGAAGTTAATCGACGCGGTTGATTCATGGGGAACTGGACAGCAGTTCAAATTCCAGTCATGGTAAAATGTGAGTTACTTATGAACTCTAACAACAGTGGAACGCGAATCTATTGCTTCTGGTTGAAAGGAGCTAGACGAAGTGCTTATAAATGTATGCGGAATAAAAAACACAACAGCTCACCATTGAATATTATACAGTCTGCACATTATGCTCGAAGTCTCCCTCGAATTAACATCTTAAACAGGAAACATGGATAAAGCATATATGTGATCGATCACCAATACTTTCCGCGTCATTCGGTCTGATAGATGTCATGAGAAAGTCGTGAAAGTACAAGGCTAACATTAAACCGGTCTGTTGGATCGCGGCTGCAACCTGCGACTTATATGCCTGGATATGAATCACATCTTCGATGTCTGACCGTTTACTATCGGAATACAGAAATACGATGACAAAAACCGTATCTCACTCCGCCGCTCCGGACAGTTTAACTTCATACAGCGTCGTATCATCTACACCGCTTCATCCTCCAAGTTGTTCCTGCCTTCTTGTGCATCTCAGTTAGCAGCAGTACATGTGAGTGACATCTGGATCAAATGCTCATGAGTGCTGAGGCAACGTGCCTAGGGTCAATGAAAGTAGCCAGGCTCGCACGAGGAATGAGTGGAAATTGAAGGGTTCTCTTTGATTGTCCTCAGAAAGCATTTGTCTAATGTGTTAGTGAAAAGTCTAGTTCCATCAGTTATGCAATAAGTTTTAAAACTGTCATGCTTCCCTAAACACACCACTCACAAACGTACGATTTTCTGATAATTTAATAACCTTTATTCAGCCTTGATTTCATTCTGTCTCCAACACGGCGAAATATTACTAACATTGGTAACCGTTTATTATAATCGCAACGTAAGAGTACTAAAATTGCACCGCAACGTGTTAACTGCGTGTAAGAATTCGTGTACTGTGCCAGTCTGTACACGGAACAGTACACTTAATAAAAGATACTCCTAACAAGAATGCAATATTTCGACTTTTTTAAGTGGTTATATAGTCCCTTAATGTACGTCCTGAGGTTGGTGGTTTCAGTCACCGACAAACTGTTAACGCAGCCTTGTGCGAACGGACGCGAAAGAGGGCTTACGGTCTAAGCGTGTGGAATTAGCCCTAGAGAACCAACTATGGTTGCAAGCAATGGATTGTATGTACAAAGAACCAAGCCCCCTTAAAATGCACCAGTTACAACAAGGAGTTGAGTAAAACAACTGCGAATGTAAAAATGCACTGAAGTGTTGGCTGTGAATGAGTTATCGTGCAGTCCGACTGTCGGGGTAACTTGAATCCTGCACCAATAACGTGACTCAGTGCTCGTATTCTCGTGCTAACACCGAGTAGTGCTATCAAGAAGTAGTAACCAAAGTGTAATTCGCTCAAGTGGTCTGAGTTAAGTCATATGAATGAATAATTTGGTTGCTTTGATAACTGGCCCTTGATTATGACTACGCTGTCAAGCTAACAAAATGTGGAGATTGGAAATCTTATGGAATTTTGTTGGGAAATTTGAGATCTGGTTTCTTAGGAACCGAGTTTTCGGCAAGCAATTCACATATGACACTAGTCAACGCAACGAAACTTCTATGAGTGAGGTGAACTGAACAGAACGGTCTCCGGAAAGCAGCATTAAGATGCCATAAAATTTCACCCGGTAACCTGGACCATTGGGACTAGTCTGATGTTTGCAAGATGACAATTAGGTAACCAATCGCATGGGTTTGACCTGGTAATTCAAAGTGTAACGCGCACGGTTGGTTCCCCTGGACAGTTTCATTCAGTTCTACAACTATCCTAGTCACGAGTTAAAAGAACGAGGGACCCGGTTAATCTTAGCAATTTGAAGTAACTTCAAGTTCATGGCAATGCCCCTGTCACTTAGATCAATATAACGAGAAAATTTTCTTATTGAGAGTGACCACGGATACTTCATTATGAAAGTGACGGTGCTCTGAATATACTCTTACTCAGATGGCGGGCAATATCAGGTCATTTTTTATTTAACTGAAGCCAACGAAGAGAAGGCTAACCCCCAACTCACAAAATTATACACCCACTACCAGTTCATCTCTCGCAGTAATCAGAATCATATGGTTGTGAATTCGTGAGGTTAAATTCGCACTTCAGTTTTGTCGACAACCGTGTAGACAGAATGTCTTCCGAGTCAGAGTTTGACCACCTCAGATCGCACTTCCCAATTCCGAAGTCAGAGTTGACTTGAATGAGATGATGAAAACCTTAGTCGATCAAGAACTACTTTTAATTCACAGAACCATGCACTCATTAGCGTATGTCTTTACAATAGCTAGAAACGAGTGAGGATGGCGTCCTTCTCTCAACCGTAAGCCTCATACTGAACAGCCGTATATACTACCTGAGTTTCTTCTCTGCTAAAATATGACCAAGTTGAGACTGCTGACCCAGCTGAACTGTTCAGACTTTCCTTGATCGGCTCAAACGCAAAGGTAATCCGGATCTACAGTTCTACAGGCCACTCCGTACTACATTCCCACAGGTCACTCAATATGTGAATTTGTTTGTGTATGCATGTTTCCTAGTGTTCCCGTGTTTCATACGTTTTCAACTACCTGATTAAGTTGTCAATTAGCAGTATGCTTATAGGTTTTGTCGGTAATTTGCTTCGATACGTTCGATACGTTACAGACCACAATTTCCCACCTCAGTCAATCGTCATTTTCTACGACCGATTTCTTTAGTTTTGCTAAGCGTTGAACAACTTTTGATCAACCCTGCCATTTCAACGAAGAAAAGACGCAATATCTTGTTTCTTCTACTTCCACAAAACCCATAAACCTATAAAAAAAGGTAGACAAATATTTAACACTAAGAATCGGATGGGTAATCCACGTATGATGTACGCGTATTCCATTGTGCTTTTTGATGGGCTCACGTGTAGAAAACTAATGTTAAAAACAGTTCTTCACTTCTGAACTGGAATTCCACTACCGTTTTCTAGCCGACCGAACGAAACCGAATGAATGGATGTTCTGCTGGTGATATGGTTGTTTACGAACAGATAGACGATATGCTTGTGTATTTTTTATATGTTTATGCAGATACTAGGTGGCTAAACTCTAAGCTTCTTCTGAGTTAATCCTCTGACCAACTTTGCTTCACTCTGGAAAGTGAATTGACAAGAAAGCATAGCGGCTGCACTGAGGTTTCATACTTAAGTACATATATGTATATATATCTATATACCTTTACGTCTATGATACCTACCTGACCCAACTCATTCAAAGCAAAGTTTTTTTCTCTCCGACAGATTGTACTAAATATTCAGATCTAATTCGTCTCCATTTGTTTGTATGGAACAAGAAAATTCGAGACAAGAGATTGATGTGTGCATATATTATTATGGCACTTCTACTAGGTATGTGACGACACCATAAAACGCCATTCTCCTACAAACCACTGGTTCCCGAACTCGAAATTGCCGCTCATAACCTAGGGTTAAGCTGAGAAGAACTTAAATTGATGGTAGCTGAGCTATCAACGTTGTATATACATTCTCAGACAGGAGTGACTGGTGAAATACAAGTGACTTAGCGATTACTACAAAAACGTATGGACAGACGGAACACATGAGATGAGCAAACATTTATGTAAGAAGCAAGTGGTCACCTGAATGAAAACCACCCACTGTCGCATCCGCGAACCGTGCCTGTAGACATCAATCGGAAAGTACGAACGTATGTTATGTTTAACTCATATAGACACCTATTTGAAGGTCATTTCATTTTGGTTCGAACACTTTCTTAGATTATCTTGTTATAAGTGCTTGGCCCCTGTTTGTCACCGCGGTCCTGACGCACAAATCTACAGCTGGTGACTGCAGCAAGCCTGTCGTGCTCGATGAACGGGTGAAACCGGTAGCCCCACTACACTTATGCAAACGGCTTCTCGTATTCCGGCAAGAAGTAGGCATTTTGTGTGCCACTCAAGAAATTGGTAGATCAAGCCATGTCTGCCTTTTGGGATACCTTTTTGGACATAATAGATGTACATTACTTGCTTTCGGCATTGCAATGTACAAAAAAACATAATTGTGTTGTTTTGATTTTTACCCTTAGGACTGTGACATTCAATGTAGAAGCAAGCCCCGTAAAACAGTAGCTCGATAGTTCGATGTGGAGATTAACGTGTAGGATACACAATATAAAAATCGCTTCAGAAAGTAACCTATCGAGAGGAATGTAAAAGCGTCACTCCGAAGGAAGTCTGTTTTGTTGGTAGAGGATATTTTAATCTCATGAAATCCGAGCGGTGTGAATGCAAAATACTGAATGGAACCTTTGCTTTGTCAGAACGATCAAAAGAGGCTTGCCTTCGTGAGTTATACTGGGGTCCTGTCAAGTCAGTTCTTATTTTCTTAAATTGCTACAGGACCCTAATAAACTAGAGAGTGCTAATCATTTGAGATTTTCTGTTACGATTACGCTGTTAAAAGCGAGGGCAAACAGAGGTGTCAGTTAAATATAAGGGTGAAACAGTGACCTGTTCGGCTTTACACCATTCTGCGCTTAATGCCGTGCAACGATTCAACAACACACGAAATGAGATCCTAACAGTTTGCTTTGGTTGAAATAAGGGCCAACTAATTAGTCGAACTTAGAAACTTTGGACTGACAGAACAGTATTATAATCACTATTCTGTTTGAGCCAAGAACCACGTTAAGGAAGACAATACCGGAATGAAGATTGTATTTTAGTTTTTGTCGTTCAGTTTGTTGTATACTAAAGAACTCATAGACATTACTCAACGGCATCAATTTCAATTGTATAGTGACAGTTCACACAGCATGCTATCGATTTCTACCTAATCACAACGACACTCTGTTCTGAGACCGGTTTCGTCAGACTCGTGAGACGGAAATAACCAGGCTAAAGGCATCTGAAACCGCCAGCCACCACATATTATGGGCAAGGGGTGCACTTAGTATGGCTGACACTAGCTGAAATATCAGTCGGGTATTTCTTGCCTGGTCAGCAAGAACAAGGACGAAATCAATCATAGTGAGGCAACGGGTTGAGAGTGAACATTGAGAGCCAGTTAGATCAATTGAAATTCCAACCAGGACGAGTTCGCTACGATTTGAAGTATGTCCAATTTTGCAGTGGGATGCATCCAGTTATGCATCCCGTTACTACTTGCGATCAGAGACGACTTGGGGCATTTTTCATTACTTTAGACCAAAAGAGATTCATTGAAGCGCTACAGGTAAGAAGCACCAGAACAGGGATCACAGCGTCATGTGAGTGACACATAAAAGTGCTTGTTACATCACGTTACTTTTCGATTAGAGAAATGAACAGGGAATTTCCCGCTGTTTTAGATTGCGTTGGAACCCATAAACCGACGCAAATTCCCTCGTAGTTATCGCAAACGCAGAGATAAAATGTTTATCCGTACACATACGTGATGAATATGTGAATCATTTACATATTAATGTATAACCATGTTTTAACGACCCTCTACAGATCACATAGTGAACCCAATTTCAATCGTTGTTGTTAAATTCGAACTAAAATCTCATGAGCCTCTGATCAACCTTAAAATAATATCACCACTGTGGGCATGTTTTGCAAAACACCATGAAAAAGCGAACATATTTTCCTTCGGATTTCTGTATTCTTTTCCTTTTGGGTTCGGCTACAATCCGGTTTCAGATAATTTAAGTCCGAAGCCCGATTTTTATGACAAGAAGAGATTATCACCGGTAATTAATGACAGCATTGGGACCGGATATTTGAAAGCTTGTTAGTTTGTGTCAGTTGCAACGGAATCATTAAAATTGACGACAATAACTTCAGGACAATACTTTAAGCACAATATTATCTACACAGAATACACACTTTGAGTATTATCAGGGTTTCAAAAGTATTTTTTTATTATGAATAGACCGTACAGTTGACTGATCACTCTGTTTTGGAATCAGCCTTGACTGTTACGGGTGAAGACGTGAGTGGCATACGAAACCAAAAGTGGGTCATTAGATAAAAACGTGCTTAGAACCGCTAACATAGATTGCGTAAAATAGCACAGTTTACTTCATGTATGTAGATCAATATCAAGCGACTGATTCTCATGAACACAGCCAACTCCACAAAAGAGTCAAATGAGAATGATGTACTGTCTGCGGATGACCACTCTAGAATCTGACCTATAGCATAATCATGGCCGTTTCTAACCTCACTTCGATCCGATAGGGAAACTAAGAGTCGTACGTCTGTTTGAGTCCCAATCGCGCAAAATCTTGCTACTTTCTACGTTCTTTTCAAACTGTATAGGCAATTCCGATATTCTGATCACCCAAGAATTCAGTTCGGAACCTGTCTTCATGCAAACATGGAAATGGAGAGAAATGGTGTGCGAGTGATCATACTCGGATGCCACTTACTTTGACCGACTATCAACGTGTGTTTGCCTCATTGATACGATGTTCATAGCCAACCTCGTATAGATATATCGCCACAGAAGAGTCAGCAAATTAATGAAAATCAATAACATGGACGAGGTTCAAACAGTTATACGAATTTGCTTCGGACGAATAATATGAAATGTTTGGACCTTAGTTGACACGTCATTCTATATCAATTTTAACGAGGGAACTGATACTGCAAAATTGCGTGAATTTTTTCCGGTTCAAAAAAGTGAGTAGGGGTCATGCACAACGCGTGGCTTTCTATATTGCTATGACCAAAGCAACTGGAGGAGTTTGATGCATTCATCTTTTTTAAGAATTAAAAATTGCTCATTGTTGATAGCAGCTTTCACTGTCTCATGAAAATTTCAGACACAATTTGGGTCGTGAAATTTGAATATTGATCATTTCTGTTGTGCATAACACTATCTTTTCGAGGGATTTGTTTGACATCGACGGTATGCTGGAACTAAGGCTTGCTTAACACAAACAATGTGATCCTCGTCTATCGGGTTTTCAGAAATTTCACTGTTGACTAATTCGTGAGTATCTTTGTTAAAGCCTGTGCTCCATGATGCGCTTCGATAACCTCATTGCTGTATGTCGTATTTACTTGGCGCTACAGTAGCAAGTGGACCAATAGAATCTGACTGATTTAGAATGACCAGTTAGTTTGTCCGTGACACGCTGAACTATGGCAGACTGGGTTTTAACAGTAAAACACAGAGAAGATGATAAATACACCCTTCCTATATATTTTGATGAGCATTGTTCGAACACTTTCAACTCTCTACTTTCTTCAATGTGGATAATTAAGAACCTTGTTGTTGAACAGCAATGAGCTTAGGCAAGCTCATTTTTCCTTCACAAGTCTGGTAACACAAGGTTTGTGGTGATGTATGTTTTATAACTTTCCTTAGCCTAGATTCACTTGCTTCTCGAACGTACTGGGATCACAGGTCGATCTCACTGTGCATGTTATACAACCTGTAGTGAAGAGGAGCAAGGCCTAAGAAGTTTGCACACTGGTGTTAGAGGAACCCATTTTTTCCGTCCAAAACCGCCTCCTTTCTCGAGAAGACGATCCTATCCAATCATAATAAGCGGAAATGTCGTGAACGTTCGAGAATTGACCTCCACCAGTTTTTTACTTGTCTGTCCTTCGGTTTTCTGATTCAAGAATGTTGGTAGGTCACTATGCATCCTATAAATACCGTACAATTTTTCTTCTTGTTGCACACGTTTTGGGGCCGTACAAAGTTGCTTTTCGCACCCATCTTTTGGTTTGTCTTGGGCGCAATTAACGGGGACCGCCGCGTATTTTCGGGACCAAGATTGCCGTGTTAATTACATCAAGGAGCAGAACCCGATTTCCTATCAATCGTCTTATTATATCGAGGACGAACCGGCGTATCGAGTCAAGGGTTACAACAACTGGACACTTTCCATGGTGTCGCTACATATTTTTCGTTCCGATCGTCCGCTGTCCTATCGTTATACTACAACATTCAGAAATACCACGTTCATCTTAATCCTTAATTCGGAGTTGAATTTTTAAGGTTGGCCAGAAAGTATTACACTTTTTGAACAACCGATGGATCAGATGTTGACAGTCATAAGTTCAACTAGACACATTCATTCAATGAACCGAAAAAAATGCGAAAAAAAGAATTTTGAATAAGGTGCCCGGAAACTGAATCGGACCAAAGCTGAAAACACGAAAGTATTTCTCATAGTCACTAGCAATTACCCGTTTGTTGTAAGGACTAGTGCCCCATGTGTAGATTCTGGTGCAGTATGTGACTTAAGCATCCGATTGGAGTAGTTAACAAAAGTATTGCGCAAGTAGAGAGAAAACAGCTATATGGTATTCTGTTGGGAACTTCGTCATATGACCACAGAAAACAAGTTGATCAGTTGAACATATACGAGGTTGGTACAGTGTATGGTTAAGCATTTGACAGAACGAATTACAAGCTGAAGTTATTTAGCAAGCAGGCTAGAAACTAAAAAAATGTTGGCGATTATCGCCAGTGAGATGGAATAAATCGATAAGCAAAACTCCAAGATAAATATAATGGGGTTTGCAGAGATTTCAAAAACTAGACAGGGATAGTCAGAGGTCGGAATATGAAAACGAATTCATTAATGTAAACTGACCAATTTAGATCCGAAGTCAACGTAATACCAGGATAAGTAACAGTGTTGAATCAAGACGTGTGTCGAAATTCTCGTGTGCCGATGTGTTAAGAATGCTGACTGTGCACTACGTTCGATCAAAGTGGAAAGATGTGATATAACAATCTGAGATAGACAGTTTCAAGTTTCTAGGGGAGACCCATATAATAGTTGAACAATAGTAAACAAAACTAGGGTACTAATTTTTGTCTGGATTTGTACGACCCAAGACAATTTCATAATCAAACTTGAAAATAACTGTTGCTTCAGGTACAAACGTATATATAAAGCAGTTATCGGTATGAAGTTTGAAAATTGAAAGGTAGACTATTTGACGATCGGACACCCGCGATAAATACACTCGCCATTACTTCTTCGATCTGACGAATTCTTGCGTTTATCAAGGAATTCATGGTGCTGAATGCTAAGAAACCCTCCTATAGACCTACGCTCATCATCTCTTGACAAACACTATAAGTTTATTGGTGTACAAACTGATCATAGACCGTTCCATCGAGTTCTTTCGGAACGTAGCATTCAAAACTCCAAATTTTCACCAAACAGTGTTTGCAAACCCACTTTTTGAGCTAATTCATCCGAATAAAGGGGGACTTCAAAACATCGCTCTAATTAGACAGCTTGTTAAAAGAATAACGCATGCACATGAAATAAGTGGGAGGGTAATGATAAACTCAACAGGAGTGTGATAAAACTGGCAAGCAATGAACAGTCTACAAAAAGCCTGACGAAAAGTTAGAGTGCGCTGGAAGATTTTAAACTCCATACAAATAAAGTGAGATGTCAGGCTTCAGAAGACAGTTCGTTGTCGTAGACTGACCGGTTTGAAGTTGAAAGTAGTGTATTATCAAGAGAGTTGCCTATACTATCCATCAGATGGATGCATAAGTACTCGGGTTTTGCGGCGACGGCAGATCAGTAGAGCATGTAATACAGCATATTTATCTGCGCGAGTGAGAATTCCGTATGCACATGGTCATAACTACTAAGTGCATTACTTGCAAACCGTGTTTTTTTAAGGTTGTAAGCTATGTTTTGATGTTTAAAAGAAGTCATTTTCCAGTTATTTTGGATGGTCAGCATTCAAGATTAACATTAGCATCCTGTAACATATTCTTCCTCTCGTTATTTTGATTCGTACAATCAAAAGTAAAGTTGTAATCGAGTTCGAAAGAAAGTATTACAATAGCTTCAGTCAGAGGATTTACTGTGCCTAGAAGCTGAGGTTGCTGTACAAGCCAATTGTGATTCTCATGATGACCCAGACTGAATAGGTTACTTTCAAACAGACCTATCAATTTGTAGGGGGAGGCTTACATTAACTCTTCACCAAAATCAAACAGAAAGTCAGAATTAACCCGTTGAGAAATCGTGTTGTTTATGAAAAAGGCCGTTGAGTATGATGAGCAATATCTTTTCACTTAACTCATTGTAAAATCTCACACTTAGGTACCGTCACCTGGAGAATTTTCAGGTTGCTTCGCGTTAAATGGTTGTTTTGGTTCAAACTGTTTTGGCTGTTTCACTGGTAATGTTATATAACAGTTTATATTTATATGGAAAATCACTTTCAAAACTGGACAGCGAAGCCAAACCGCTTGTAGTAAACAACATTCAAGCAGATCTAACAACCGTACGTGGAAAGAGCTGCACAAAAACTGCACTATCAAAATCCTTCGAATTTAATGGCCAACCATTCTTTACTAATCACTATACAACACCTCACACTATGCGGATGCGTGTCTGATGGTCAATAGTTGTGAAGATGTCATGGAAACATGGTGACTACAGTTTTTCGTTTGCTGGCACGAGTTAAACATAGTGCGGAATGTTACAGAAATTGACATTCAAAGGTCTACATATACCATACTAATTTATATCAATAGTTTTCCGTCATTAGGATTAAGACTTGGCTAGTACATGTCTGCTACCCCTAGTCTTCTATCGTGTGTGTTTGCCCAAAACACAAATTCTAATTTGGATTATAAACAACGAGAGTAAAGTATTTCTAACTGCATCGATCA
This sequence comes from Paragonimus westermani, assembly GCA_008508345.1. NCBI lineage: Eukaryota > Metazoa > Platyhelminthes > Trematoda > Plagiorchiida > Troglotrematidae > Paragonimus > Paragonimus westermani. The sequence goes on along the minus strand of QNGE01001232.1, from coordinate 130,144 downwards.
AATTCTGCTTCCTATGTGTATCTAGACCTCTGAATGATCATCATTCCTTTTTAATAAATCGATCAGGACCAAGGAGTGTAAACAGACAGGTTGTGTAGGATTGTGTCCACTACCACAGAGCCGTACGCTTTCATCCTATCCTGGTGAGCAGCTCTCTATTTTCAGAGACACTACGGTACGCTTGCTTGTTTCATCTTCTTCCCCACCATCGTCCCACAATAAACGCCCACTCAAACATCTCTCTTACGGATCGCGTTGATTGAATGTGAAGGAGCTAAGAGGGTGAGGAGAAGCTATCGACCACTGGTCTAAAATATCTCCTCTCTCCTATTGAAATCTGCCCTTGAGCAACGGCTGTGTATACGTTTTGTACCAGACGACATCATTCACTATGTCATTCGACAGACTGATCTTCTGCTCCTTTATTAGCAACTATAGTGGCGTCATTAATCGGACTGAATCACTGTACTCCGAGTGCGTCAACTAGTCTGTTACACAAGTCACTACGTTCAAAATTTCTGTGTTAACTTTTGATAAAAAGAATAATACACAGCACCTGGAAGTTTGAATCAGTGAGTTTCTGTAGTTTTAAAACAAGTGTTTTGTACAGTAGAGCAACTGTAGTCTCTGTTGTATTTTAAAGTCAGCAAGCAAGTGGGTATGATCTCGCTGCACTTGTAACCGCTGAAAAAGAATGTATGACCCTTTGAATCCCACAAGAATATCAATTGAGGTATTAGTAATGTATCATCAACATCGTACATTGACTTCCAGTGATCGCTCTATTGAACGTAGAGTTTGTGTGATGTACATTTTAAATACTATATCTGTCACTTCAACTTGTTCTCCAATTTTGTGTGTCAATGAATGGATCGGCCGTAGAAACGAGTTTTTAGCTGGCACATTTGTTTTTGACTGACTGTCGTTTGAGGCTGATGCGGTCGCACGGAATTAATTAAGGACTAGTAAGTTGGTAAGTAAAATATAAACAGTGAAAAGGGTGTTTGATTAAATGGTGGACAGGACTTTGTTATGATCAGTTATGCAAAAAAGATAGACGATAAACAACCAGCGCTGATCGAACTATATCGATGAAGGGCGAAGTAAAGCAAGTGTCAGTTAGGTGATGCATTTGGGTTTCCAAATATCACGAAGTCGCGCGTATCGTTAATTAAATCGCACTATTTCCCACATATGGTTTACTCGCCAGTTATTGCCATGTACTAGTGCCAAACAAAAACGTGGGAGTCAAGAAAACAATTCTGACAGTTAGACAATAATTTTCATTGGTTACACTGAGATTCTTAAGTATTCATAGTCATTATATGATGACTTCTCTGTTAGGACTCAAGTTGACGTTGATTTCCACCTATAAATATGAGTGTGCTGAGGATGTATTCTTAATAACAAATAACTACTACTGATGTCTCTTTTTAACTTATTTGAAGCACAGCTTGCTACGTATGAAACGATAGCTTGAATGACATGAATCGTATATTTGCGAATATTTTAATCTTGAAAGCTAGTGGTTACACATCATCCTGAGAAATGTGCATAAAATGTGCTTCGGTAAACTATTCATCGAAGCTGAATCCGATGATCCAACGCTGGCATACTGACAGAATTAATCACGCAATTTTTCTCAAGCTTGTAAGACGCTCACAACTAGATCACCATCCTCTCAAAATAGTGCTTACTCAAGTTTCTGTACAGCACATTGTTTACATGCGAACTTGGACATGCACTCCATTTCAATAGTAGGTAACTCAAAGTTGGCCGTAAATGACAACTTAAATATATCCCGATCTGGTCGAAGAACCAACTCCCAGGCCTGTCGCACACAAATAAAAAACACCCAATTTCCACTGTGATCGATGACATCACGCACAGTGTTCTTGTAAATAAAACATTCTGAAAACAACCTAGATCTTCTTGTTAAATTGATCTTTAAAGAGAATGTACGCAAGGCTAGACAGCACCTGTATCCAAAATCATACTAAGTTTGTCGTCTACCTTCATCATACTAGCCAGATTATTTTTCTTACGTGTCCATTTCTTGAGCAGCAATTTCTTACACATAGTGAGTTTGCATTCAACTTAGACACAGGTCTTAACCAGGAATGATTATACCAATATATATCTAAATGGAAAATTTCGAAATAATGGTCAGTGGAATACCTGGCTGGAAAAGCTCCAAAGAACAGTTGGTTGGTTTATTGTCAAGAATTAAAATTACAGAAAAGTCTGATAGAACCATTTGATGGCTCACAGATGCGCGGTAGTTGTTACCACCTTTCTGGAAGTAGTGAATAGAACAACAAAGGTTGATACTTGCATTTATGAGTATACGCTTCATAGAACGCATGGGCTTTTAGCCTCCATACAAATACGTTTGAGTTAACATCTACTGGAATAATCTAAGCTGTCGTTCATCCATCCAGATTGAGCGATATATAATCGGAAAAAGACTGCGGAAAAACAGACTTTTGTTCAACTTGCTCACGAAATCTAAATACCATTGAATGTGTGTGATTATGTAAGACGTAAACTTAGTTAACCTAAATTGTTACCCAATTTACTAAACCTATAAACTAAAATGTAAACGATACTGGACAAAAAGCCAATCTGGGCTGTTGATCACCTGACTGTAAGCAAGCCACGAAGGATTGATAACGTGAGTACAGTAGATGGTGAGATATGACGTACTGTTACTACAATCTGCGGTTAGTAATTAACACAAGTACGATTGTTTCATTTCCACTCTCACCATGCAAGATGAAAAAAAGATGAAAGCTGGGAAATTGTGAACAGTGATAGCCTACAAAAGACATGTTGGATGATCTCCTGTGCTACTTGAATTGGAATGATGACTACTTAATTATAAGCGCTCTGGATTGACGACCTGATGTTATCCTTTATCAGCAAACACATCAGCGTTATTTATCAGGAAATACTTGCACAGATTTCATTAAAGATGGCAGTTCACCTGCAGCTCCCAATTCAACATAACAACTGATCAGTCACAAAGAATCCTGCAATAATCTGTGTATCCAAGACAAAATGGCGCAAAATTATGTATGGTGCAGTGAACCAGAGCTTTACCCGTCTACTAGATTAACAATGAACAATCTATGTTTACTGCAATTAATTGAGAGACTGCAGTTCGAGGACGAGCCGGCAACTAGCTGCTCTCATTAAGAAGCATATTCCCAAGTAGCCTAATCAAATGGAAACTATGGTCGTCTGTGTGGACAGTAACGAACATCACTCAACAGCATCAGTAGTGAAATAAATTATTCAATTTGGATACATAGTAGACGTTTATGACACTTTCTCAGTGACTTCTTAATGCAACTGGAAACGCATGCTCGGTTCTTGTGGTCTTTGGTCAGTAAACGCCTTAATCCCCTTCAGTTTGTTCAAAACTTATTTGTGTTGATGCTTGCGCTACGCTGGCAATCATTAACCCCAAGCCTTCATCTTCTATCCACCTGTCTTATTCTCTACGCTGTGGATTCCACCCTGAACAAGAATTGCGATGATTTTTTCAAATTAGTTGCACGCCCATGTGTGTCCAACATGCACGAAATGTTGGTCCGGAAAAAATCACAGTTTGAGACCTAACCAGACACACGGCGTCCATTGAGTTTTTACTACTGTTACTAGTTAGTAGCTCAAATTTAAAAACAAACATTATTTGCTTATCCATTCGACCGTTAAACCATCTTGGTTGAAAGTCATCTGTCAATGAAGATTACGTATTCTGATATTTTTTCAGTCTTATTTAAAGCATAGGTATCAAACTTTAATTCTGTTCTTTGCAGAGGTCATTTTTTCTACCTGATTCATGGTAACCTCATTTGTTTCCCAAGGCGAACCTGTTGACTACATTTTCACTGACCCTACGCTGAACATGATCGACGCATCCCACGCAAACTTCCAATCACGGCTATTTTTACGCACTGATAGAGCTACTCACTCACTTCGAAAGTACACGCTGTAACATCGATCTGATAACGGTGAAAGCAAAGTTTTCCATTCTGGTTAAGTTGTTGTTGAACTTACGGAACAGTTGACGAGTAACGATAAAGTATTGTAAAATCCGTGTAAAAAGAATTCCGTACCAAGTTTTGTAAAAACGAATTTAAAAGTTCTGGTATCTGAGTGTAACACTATTTAGTCTAACAAACCCGGAAAATTGTACCGTTTCCAACCACTGGGTTGCTCTGACCTGCAACAATCCAATGTGAACTATCCTGAAGAAAAGTATTTGCGATACCTGGAAACTGAAATAAGTAACTAGTACTGAACATGGAGACATTTTTGTAAATTCGTTTTAGTGTATCTTTTTTCGTAAGTCAGTTTTTCGATGGTGACTTATACTGATGTTAACTTATTGTGTTTGAGATGGCTTGTTAGGTCAGAGAATGATAACTCATTCGCGGGTCATTTTTACGGCCTACTACATACTTGGTAGAACCTTAAGATTAGTGCGAATGTCGAAAGCACCCTACAAAACGTATGCGGAACGAAAGTATCCTGATGGGTAGCAAAGAGAAAGCATAAAATTGATCGTGTTCATGCGGCAATTATCCTGCACTACTTACGCTATCTAAACAGACACTTTATGACTAATTCGTAGAAATCTACTCAAGTCAACTGAATGAGCCTCAGTGTAATAAGAGAGAGTTTTGTTCACGTGCTTATCCAGTTTAAATGTGTTGACTATCGAGTTTACCATCATCTTCGTTGATCCGATAAAGTACTTTTTAAGTTCCTGATCGTTCACTGTTCATTACCACCTTCTTGTAAAACAATGGATTATAAATCCCCTAATTGATTTCTCAACTATCTCAACTGATTCAGGAATGCATCCAATTATTTTGAAAGCTGTTACAATTTTTAATGCGATAAACGGTCGCGAGTCCACTGTTTGTTCATAGGAAAAAGCAAACGGTTTGTTGTCTTACCATAACCTGCATTCAGTTAGCTGCCTTAAAAAGTGTGGTCTCATTTGATAACCAAAAATATGCCACAGAGTGTATGACGTGAAAACAGATGTACTGCCTGTAATAACTTTTTCGTGCGTCTTTGTACAAACTCGAATCAACACGTCGGTATACAAAAGCCTAATTACAAGAGTATAATTCTGCTTGAATCCAACTTGAACCGATTTGTAGACGTATGGATGTCAACATTCGATTTCGGACTGGGTCAGGCTCACCACTGTTTTTAACGTCGACTGCTCATACAGCCCTGACGCCAACATCATACAAATACACAAGCAAAGGTGATTAAACATGAGTAGGTCTAGTTATAAAACTACTAGCTGCTTCAGTCAAATAAAGCCTAGCAATCTCGCAAAGTACTGCCACATGTTGAGTCTTCTTGAACTTGAGCGCAATAGCGCACGACTGTTTCACGAGTGGTTTCACCGCAGACAGCTACAAAAACGGATAATGGACTTCGGATGAACTTGGAATCCTCTGCTTCGCGGTCTGCATTGGTCTCTACTAACTGGCAGTTAACTAATGACAAAACGGAATCCGAAAATTGTTTTAGTATATACCAGTGCTCTGTTTACACACGTCATCCCAAATCGATGTCTTTCAGAATCCCATTCGAGCATATGCAATTTTTATCATTCTTATTATGTTCTTGAATCAAGCAAGTCTTATTTTACGCACCTAGGTTGAAAACTATAACTGCAGTTTAATCACCATTTCAAACAAGTTCAGTGAATTCAAATGCGAAGTGGAATGCGATGTAAAACACCATTCCAGTGAGTGTGAGTCAGTGGTGAATATAGGTTACAGTCGGATTAGATCAGCTAATTAATTTCATGTTTAATCTACTTCGGAAAGTACATGGCATTTTGGCAGACAGACCAAAGGTGGTAAAGTTTGGCATCAATGCTGTCATAATCATTCCGAGCTTTGAGCTGTATTTGTGGGTACCATGGCTAAGGTTATTGTTAGTCCTGAAGATAGTCCACAAAATAACGGGACAGCGAGCATAAATGTTCGGAGGGAAAAGGGAGAGAAAACAAAACGAGGAAGTGTTGTGAAAAAGAAGGGTCGATCATCTTTTGGATACAGGCTAGCCACTGACTATGACACTCTACCCAGTCCAAAAGTGTTTCCAGTCAGCTTTTTGAAAGGTCGGGAACTTTCCAGCTTGGTAAACGTCACTAACCGATCTTGATCAGCGGGGGAACGAGGCTTTCATAGCCCGTGACCGCGTCATCGTTTGGCCGCCTTGAAGTCTCATACAACCACCAACGACCACACTGAATACTGTGCTACAGGACAGACTTTTTGTTCACATGCGAAGCACATGATGCACGGTTGGCAGCATCCGATTCGGATTAGCCTGTCACAATGACCGAAGCCAAAGGACGCCTGCGCTCAGCCATCTCCGCAATTGGCTTGCGCTGCACCAATTGCAGTTCCACCAACACACCACATATCCAGTGTAAACCCGAAGGAATAAGACCGGGAGGTGTGCCAGTGGGGCCTTTGTGTCCAGCCAGCCAATGCTGGTTAGCCACTTGATTGGCTAATAAGGAAAGGAAACTCTTATCTCTCGGAAACTAAACAGAGAGGCTGCAATGACGAGATCTACACTGAGAAGAAAGATTTTTGAAGTGTAATACAAGAAGCGTTGCAGTATAGGGGTGCAGGTTAGTGCATCCCAGAGAAGATAAGGATGAAAAGCAAAGTTCTCATTGGACTATGAAAAGCCAGGCAGACCATTCATCATACATTACATCAACAAAGCCGGAGAAAAGAATGGGTAGAAGACCACAGACACTCAGGTTTCTGAAAAGAAGAGCGGATTAATTGTCAATGACCACGATGTTGGCCGATGCAGTCATTAACAGAAGTAGAATAGGTATACCGATTTGACCTACCTGAGCCTAGCGTACTCGCCGCCTCTTCGCCGACGGGGTACTATGAGTACGTTGGTGACCTACCAGCCCCAAACGGCCAGCGCATTCGCGGCCGCACACATCACAACGCCATATAGTCACGTCACCGCGACCTATGGCACCGATGGTTCCTTTGCGTACCGCACGCTTCCGCTCGCGACCACGCAATAGTTGCTCGTTGAACGCTCGGACGCCCGCCCGAACCGTATTCCTCCAGGCCGTCCGGTTCAACGCCAAATCTTCCCAACATCTAAAATCAATGTTACAACGTGAAAGACTTACCTGCACAACATCCTGGTACCTCCGCTTCTGGCCACCGGGATTTCGCTTACCTGACTTCACTTGTCCGTACAGTAACTGCTTCGGGATACGGTCATCGCCCATCCGACGGACGTGACCGAGCCAACGGAGCTGGTTCAGCATCAACATGGCTTCCATCCCGTCCATGTCCGCTCGCCGCATTACCTCAGTGTTCGGAATCATGTCCGACCACCGAATACCCAAGATGCGCCTCAGACACTGAACATGGAAACGGCTCAAATAGCTCACGTTCCGCTGATACAGTGTCCACGTCTCACTGCCGTACAGCAGGATAGACAGCACCATTGAGCGGTAGACACACAACTTCGTGGCCATCTTCAGGCTGTGATTCTTCCAGACACGCCTTTCAAGACGTCCGAAAGCAGCGCTAGCCTTTGCCACACGCGCTCTCAACTCGCGGTCCACGGACAGATCTGTCGACAAGTTGCTACCCAAGTAGCAAAAATCCCCGCAGCCATTCACAGTGTCTCCAGCGATGCGAATTTCGGGTGGAGGTACACAAGCAGCACCTCCACCAGGAGAAGGCTGAAAAAACGAATACGTCTTACCTGTGTTGATGTCCAACCCGAACTTCGATGCTGCCGAAGCGAATGCTGTAGCTAGACGTTGCAGCTCTTCTTCGCTGTGCGCTAGCAAGGCGCTGTCATCGGCGAACAGAAGCATCCGCATCCTTGAGGTCTGCAGCCGGGTTGAGGCGCCAAATCGTCGGATATTCAACAGACGCCCGTCCGTCCGGTACTCCACCTCGACGCCATCCTCTCCAGAGTTCTGAAAAGCAACTGTTACCATCGCAGTCAAATATAAACTAAATAGGGCTGGGGCTAGAACACAACCCTGCTTCACGCCAGTGACGATGTCGAAATCATCAGAGGTCGATCCACACGATTGCACCTTCGCCTTCATGCCCGCATGCAACAATCTAACCATATTGACGAACTTACCTGGACATCCAAACTTACCAAGCACCGTCCACAGCGCCTCGCGGTTCACGGAATCGAACGCTTTGGTGAAGTCCACGAACAGGGCATACAAGGGCTGATTCCGTTCTCGGCACTTCTCCTGAAGCTGTCGAGCAGCAAACACCAGGTCGATAGTACTCCGACTCGACCGAAATCCACACTGCTCCTCGGGAACATTCATCTCCAGAACGGACGCATTCAGTCGGTTCAGGAGGATTCTGGCAAGCACCTTGCCTGCACAGCTCAAGAGGCTGATACCGCGGTAGCTGTCGGTGCATTGCTTGCTACCCTTTCCTTTGAACAAGGGTACGATGCAACAAGGGTATGATGCAACAAACGTGTAGACAGTCATTTGTGCACCGAGGATTCCAGATCTATCACACTGTCGGTATTTGATTAGAGAGTGATAGTTACAGTCTCCGAGCGTTGTTTCCTTTGATTAGACACATGCTACACAGTAATATACAGTTTCTTCCTCTGGCCTGAATTCAGTGTTGGTTTGAAAAATTAAAAATCTGTTTATCATAGCTAGTGGTAGCATGTTTGGGACAACTACACAACTTATCATTTTCAAATACATCATTACGTTAATACAATAAAATGATTAAATAAATATATGTACTAACATGAAATAAAATATAACTGGGTTGTTGGTCATGAATTCTCCAAACGTACTCATAGATGACTAACGTAAGCTCGTTTTGCAAGCACAAAAGCATTATTTGCTATGCAGTACCATCTCGTCTCATACAAAAACTTTGCTAGTCTGAAAATCTGACACATTATAGAATACTTACCCAAGCTTACCGAACAGATACTGATTGTTGTTACTGTGGCAACTATGATGCTAAAACATTCAAATTGATTTTGGTATTTCTTAAGTGTAGTTCGTACATTATATATGGGTAAAGTCTCTGAGGTACACATTGAAACTGAAGGCCGATGAGTGAGCGTATTGTGTAACTTATGGAGGGGAATAAAAGACAATCTTCTTCTGCCAAAGTAGACAGACACATTTTCACTTCACAGTGTACAGTTGTTTAAAAAGTTGAATGTTTTGTATCGGCAGTAGTGACTGCTAGTGATAATCCAAAAATTGTAAGATTTATGGAGATCGCGTGTCAGCGTCCGTATTTGCAATGAAACAATCAGACGAAACTGGAGATGTAAATTATTTGTGGCCTCACACTCTCTCAAAGTTCAAATGGTGCGCGATAAGGAGTGTGAGTGGACCAACAGAGTTTGCTAATGATCATACTGCGAAGTAAACATCAAATGAGGTATTGTTTCCTTTTCAGTCCTATGAAGACTGCTATTGGACTGTCACCTAGGAAGAAACCTCCAAGAATAAGTTTTTCAGAGTGCAACTGTTTGCATTGAGGAAATAAACCGAATAGAAAAGCATAGGATGTGGTTTCGGGGCTTGAAAAAGGTCTCTCCAAAAAGAAACTGTGGGGCAGTCTAACTGGACCAAGCCTAGCGCGTTTGTTCATTGACCTCAGGGCAAAGCGAAAAATGAGCAAATCTGTTTGCAATGGGTCTTCACTCTAGAGAGCAAGAATGCGATATATAAAAACGTTTAGGGAACCTAAGCCTTGGTTTCATTCACCAGATATCTCACTCCCTGATCCATTCCAAACTATCATCCACCAAATATACACTGGAAGTTGTAAGCGATGCTCGTTAAGCATGATCCATTTCAAATGTGAGAACAAGATATCACATATTTCGAATATGAACACCCTGATTTACTGAATTAAGTACATTTTGAACCGCGCGAGAACTACAGCATGAACCACAGGCCCTTCCACGAGAACATAGAAATAATCAGACTATAAGTTACGAATTATTTTGGAACTACTTAAACCTGTTATCAGTTTTCGACGTTCCCAAACCAAATTCACCAGACAGTTTCTGTACTAACTTGGTTCTGAACCCGGAGAGAATAGTGTTCATAATTATTTTACGCTTGTTTACACGTCCCGGGTTCAAAATGTTGTTATCTGATCCTTATCTCTACCTATATACCTAATATTTTCCCGGTCAACGTGCGCAACATCAAGTACTGAATGATTTAACATTCTTTAAGGTTCTATCCTTTAGCCTATCTGACTCCACGACATTATCGTTGTTTACCTCAGCCTCCGATCGATAGCTATATGATTCCTTTTTGAGGCGTCACATTAATTTCATTTAGTAGCGTGCTCAATGTTAAGGAGGTTAATTTCTTCAAATATATCAAGGACAGTTTTCATCTGTCACGGTATCTCTTATAAGTGCATATTTGCTGTGATGATTCAGACAAGGCAAAGTCATTCTACTCATTGTGTTTTGCACTCACATAGCCCAAATTCCCTGGAATGATAGTGCTCCCTACCCCACCCCAAGAAGAAGCACTCTCACTAAAGTATCATTTTTTGATCACTCCGAGAAGTGTTTCTTATCTAGGGATTACTTTGAAAGTAAATTTGTTTCTGGTTAAATCGGTCCTCAGCTTGCAATATTAAACTTCTACTGCGCGTCTAGTCTCGTATTACTGAAAAAGTAACTCGTGAGGACAACTCCGTTCGTCTGCACTAAATTCGTGTAAACCACTTGTAAACCAAGTTGCTTTTTAATAATGCTACAAAAACTAAAAATCCGCTAAAGGCCCTCTATGTGTGGCACCATCTATCAAGAGTTACCGAAAGAAGAACATTTTATAACGATTTATAAACTTCACGATCACACAAGTGCATCTATTTGTGTCAACTCTGTTGTGCGTAACAGACCATCAGTCAACCATTAACCCCTCCACCCGAGGCTGTCTACCTGGCAAAAGCAACGGCATTCGTCTGTGTTGAACTGATGTACTTTACAGACTCATCTACAGCATTCGCTTTGGTTGTGCGGCTGAACGCTAAAGAGGTACATCTTACAGCAAGTGTTATCGATAAAAGCCACACCAGATTCTTACTTCGTAACCGTCTCTTATATCCACCTCTTGCTTATCTCTTTTTTGATCGTTATTGAGCGTACCTGCCTTTTCAGTCCATTTTGATCAAAGTTTTCCGAACAGTAACGTTATACTGATCACCTTTAGATAGGGCCCGCAGTTATACTGTCTGAAGCTCATATAGAACTCGTTAGGAGACATTTTCTTTGTCAGTTGCTTCATCTAAACGATCTGCTTTAAAGTTTTCGGGTTGAACAGATCAAACGAGAGGAAAGCTAGTGCTCTTCAAGATATCTCTATTAGTTGCGTGGTCTTAACCACCGAGCTTTCAGCTGATTCAACATAGCGGCGGTGGTTTAATACACCCAAAAAGTCCAATCAAGTGGTCAGTTCAGTTTTGAGTCTTGCATACAGCTTTCTATAACCAGTACTGAAGACGAATCAGTTGATTACCATGCACAGAATATCGTTCACCCTTCTCCCATAACTTTTGCCATCATCAAAATAAGAATTCCTCCGGTGTGCTTCCTAATTTCAACATGACCATGCTCGTAGACGATGGTCTGAAACGAGGATCCCACCGGATCACACTTCCGTCGATAAGTTTTTCTTTTAATCTGTTTAAACTAACTGTTCAGTGTCATTTTGATGGGTGCAATTAACGAGGGAATCTATGGCCCCCCCAGTTAGAAACTGGTAAGTGAAGGCAGTGGGTCGACAGTTGACAAGATCTGTTCAACTCACTGCAAAACTTTGATGGAGGTTACGAAATCAACAAACTAGCGCAATCATTGTTTGATCAACTTCTGTCCGACGAAATCCGGTTTGTTTGACGGCTACATGTTTGAACTTGATAAAAGTGGTAGCTCAACTTGAAAGATTTTGAGTTACCTCATAAGTCCGAAACTACCTAACCAATCGAGTAGGTGCGTCTGGATTACCCAATTATGTGTCAAACAGCCAATTAGATTAGTGAGTAAGTAACGCACAATAACGTACAGTGAACGTCCGGTATTTAAAAGTTTACTTCATAATGGATGCCGTTTCTATCTGTTGAGAAAATTGGATCGATAGGTCAAAAAAGGAACTCTTGTAGAGGGTAGGGTCTGTTAATACGTCACCCGCACCAGATGACCAATAGCAAGTTCAGGCGACCTGATCTTTTTTCGAAACAGGCAGCCAAAAAACCAGTGACTCAGAACTAAACCCTCATTATCGCAACCAAGGTTATATTCACGTTACATTGCATAACTAAATTCAGCAAAGCCAGTGGTTCACGAAAGTTTTCAGTTGTATTGACTTAAAATTTTAGCAAAGCACTCGATAATTCATGATTGGTTGATTGGTTCCTATATCCTTGTCAACCGGAGAATCAGTGCTATTCATTAATCCGCACCATTTACTATTTGTGGAAAGCCAGAATGATCACGCCCTGCCACCAGGTTAATAGTTCCAGCTTTAGTAAGTATAAGGTTAGTTCATAGCAAAGCCTGGAAATGATCTTTTGCGGGTTATTCATGAAAATCAGGATATTTGCTTACTGCACGGTTCGTTTGAAAGCATTTTCTACCACTTATCTCTTTGCTTCAAGATCCATTAACCTCTGTACATTATTCTATTGATTAGACTGTTCTCCTGCAGTTCTCCCTGGTCTCTCTATGAAAGGTCTCCACCTGGTGAAAAGATTCGTAAAACGTCAAACCACTTGCAGCGACTTTACAGGCATACTCTCTATCAATGTCATAGTTGAAACCCATTTGAAAGCGTGGAAACGGTTCGCTGGAAACGGTTTGCTGATTTGCAAACAGTCAATCTCCATTTCCAGATATATCCCAAGCTTCACTCAGTCACGTAGCGTCCTCCTGCACGCCTAACAATAAGTGTACAATAATTCTGTCATCCGTTACCTGACCAGGGTTTAAGTGTCACCTAAGCCTATTTCAGTAAAGCCACTGGACATAGTAATTTGTCTCCGGTACTGCAATCCCATATAATTTCATTCAAAATCTTGCAATCGCAGTTTCATTTTAACTGTTGTAGCTAACAGTTTTAAGAGTTCTGCTGCGAAGCGTGTGATTATTTCGTGGACAGAAAGTTAATACTTTGTGGCGCACAGAATAACATCTTGAGTTGACTTGATATAACTCAGGTGGGGTTAGATCCCATTTAAGGGATTCATGTAAATGAATCAACTTCATTCACCTGATGGTCAATTATTTTCAATCTCTAATATTCACATCATTTCACGGGGTGATTTCGAAAAAGTACTATTAATTTGCTCCAAGTATTTAACACATCCGCCTTTCCAGCATTCGAAAACGCTGAAAATCTCTGCGCCAACCATCTCGATAGACAATATTTCTGGCTTCATTCCATTGTACCTACAATGCCCTCGACCGCATTTGAAAATAGGTGATTTCGTAACTTTGAATGAGAATATCGTTTAAAGTGGATCACAATTTTCTACTAAAAACCGATTTTCATATAAACTCTAATCAGAATCGGCTCAGTCTACGAGCCTGGCTCTATTGAAAGTATTTCTGTACTTTGAAAAGTTCGTTATACAAACCGTTATCCGTTCGCATCTGATTGTACGGTTCCTTTGGTACTTTTATGGACCTCAACCATCGTATTATTTCCGAATTAACTGCGAATTTGAGTAATTAATTAGTTATGTTGATTCCGATCAAACAATGCACTCCGATATGGGTTTTATCAAACACCATCATAACCCATTACAAAGGTTATATGTCAGTTACTTAAGACTTGAGCAAGTACAAACCTGAACAATCATTCCTTTAAGATTCGGAACTTGATCTACCTCGCTGATCCAACTTACGACGTATTAATTGTCTTATATGTCGTGGAAGAAGACCATTGGATCCGGCTGTTATAACCAAATAAATAAATATCTGGCACTGTCAGTATTTGAACGTAATGATGGGAAGGTGGGACCTGATATTGTCTCTCTCCAATGCCTAACAATAATAACCTAAAATGCAAGCACGAACACTGGGGTGATGAACAATGATGAGGTATAACAAACGGGTGAATGAATCCCTATACTAAACTCTTAGATGTACAGAAGTCTTAGGTTCGTAATTAAGTGGACTTTTAGTGCCACATAAATCGTTGGCTACCATTGACTTCAACTAACGAAGCACAACCTACCACCACCAAACTGCACCACAGTTAGCGATTTCTGTATTAAGACGGCTTTCTTTTACGTCCCCTGAACGTGCTTGAATTGTAAGATGGAGGAACACTAAACCAACTGAGTTCAGAATGTTGTTAGGTAGTCTAACTCTCTCAACTCACGTGAACTCAGATTTCCGACTTCGTCTCCACTACCATCCTGACCACAGTTTGGCGACACAATCTCGTCCTAACATTCGAGATTGCAGTGGGTTGCACAAGACCATGCGCTTCACCTAGACGATTGTGATTGGACATCTTTAGCCAAACCGATAAGTACAAAAACAACCCTTCGTAAACATTAAACCTCATGGATGCTTCAGTTTGTCACACATGTATTCCGTCCTATTTAACTTGTAAGATTTTTGATCAGTCATTCTCAACACGTTAGTCATATGCATAGTCCGGATTATTACTAGCTGGCACTGAAGAGACAACACAGAATACTAGCATCCACAAATGTACCGTTTCTCACTGTTATGCTCAAACTTACAAAGGGAACTAGGTGTTTAAACTATGTAATATATATGTGTGGGGTCTTGGTTATCAGGTTATGCAGTTATCAAGCGAGCATAAATTTAGTGGAGATAAAGCAAACAAAAATTAATGGCGTATGAAAATAAAGAGGCTTCATAAACGAGGACTTTTCCATGAAGCAGCTTAAACGGTCATGTTGCATACGAAGCAAACATACAGGGTGCTTCATGAATCGTTCGATATGATAAATTCACTATGGAACGAGGTATTCGCGCTACTGATAGACTGTGAATCCCTGTAAAACTAGGATACGAATATTCCGTTGTAACGTTCACTCATTGTTCTGAAAATACTTGGTTAAGTCCGATCAAACACAAGCTGAGTGATTTTGAAAATTTGCAACCTTCCGATCTTGTTTAGAAGACGTCGCCAGGCAAAGTGAAGTGAACTAGACAAACATCAGTAGCAGTCATTTGTCAGATGTCCACTACAAATGCAACAGATATCCATTTTAGATGATCCAACGGAAAAAAGAAGCAGGATACTACCCGAACGATTTTTAGATGTCTTTGTATATTTGACAAAAGTTAGTCACATATAAAGCCGATTTTTTTATAGGGGAAACTTCGGACCTCCACCCGAGCTTCCGACGGGTCATCAAAATGGCAGAAACAGGGTGCAATCAATGACGAGATAGATCAGCTGATGCGAACCTCTCACCGTTTTTTTCCGGATTTAGGCACACTTTTTAAATGCTTTAGTACGTGAGAGTTCATTCTCACGACTTGATTGAACGCTGTTATCACACACTGAAACCGCTTTGAATCCAGGCTTGATGAAATGCCCTCAACGCGTCGACCGGTTAGAATGAATCAGTCAAGTTTCAGTTGTATAGTTAAAGTCTGTTTTAACTTTTTTCGGTAATAAAAAGGCCAAAGTTTTACAAAAAGCAGAAGGTCAAACGCGTAAGACTTCCAGTCTCAGGATTGATCACAGAACAAATCTTGTCTGGTGGTTCTCAACTGTAAGGAAGATCTCAAATATACGAATCGCAATAAGTGAGTGTATGCACTACGTCAGCAACAAAACTTAACTGCAATGCAACAACGTACTGATAAAACGAAATTAACTGTGGTCAGAAAACTAAGCAATAGGTTCCACAATGGGCTGACTTTAACGATAGCATTCTGATCGTTCAAAACTAAAGTATCAGAGAATGACCTCTTAGCTCCTGGCTACCGAGGTGAGGCCTACTGGTGAGTGACAAAGTAGGCAAAAATTCTGTAGCTTAGTATTAGGGTCTTTCTTGGATGTCCGTAGTTCACTGAAAACTGACAGAATACTGCCAACCCCTCTAGAATTTCAATTGGGTTTAAGAGACTAAATTCTTTGTAAATAACCCTCTGATTATAAACAATCTGTTATACGTTCCACACCACCACTGTCCGCGCGGTTACCATTAAGTGGCCTTTTCGGGATTGGGCATATCATAAGAGTAAGGTACGGAAAATTCTGGAACTCTACCGCCTCACAGAGAAACAGCACTCGCTTTTACAGTGGTTCAAGCTGTTCATTGTTAGGCCTTACAAACTATGGAGAACCAACTAAGTTATCGTGAAACTAGTAGTGAAGTATGATGATAATCTGGTGTTGCTGGCGAAGTGACATTGAAGGCTCACCAACAAGAAACGACAGTGTAATGTTAGGTGCAAGCAGCGTAACCTCGTTTTAAGCACTCACTAATGATTACAGATGGGTAGTTGGTAGGTTCGAGTGTTATAGATTGAAAACCGTTCGAATATGATCACAGGTATGCGTTCAGATAAACTTTAGGGTGACCCACTCTGAATGGAAGCAGTAGACTAAAGTTTTGTCCATTCCACAGCATATCGGTATTGTACATACACTTATGAAGTAGAAATCGAGCTTCAGTCAGTGTACGTATGGGTTGAGTGTATTGTCCATTGTACGCCTAGTAACAAACCGCCCTCCCTAAAAACGTCACATTTCTGGGGTCTAGGATGTAGACGACTGACATATCATCACAAGTGGAACACTAGGGAGAACCGTCTACTTAGGGTTGGCGTTCCGCTGAGTATCACTATCAGGTTGAACTTGGTGTGTACTGCCTAAATGACTCAGTGATTGCGTTCCTAGGCCTGTAATCTCTAATATTCACATCATTTCACGGGGTGATTTCGAAAAAGTACTATTAATTTGCTCCAAGTATTTAACACATCCGCCTTTCCAGCATTCGAAAACGCTGAAAATCTCTGCGCCAACCATCTCGATAGACAATATTTCTGGCTTCATTCCATTGTACCTACAATGCCCTCGACCGCATTTGAAAATAGGTGATTTCGTAACTTTGAATGAGAATATCGTTTAAAGTGGATCACAATTTTCTACTAAAAACCGATTTTCATATAAACTCTAATCAGAATCGGCTCAGTCTACGAGCCTGGCTCTATTGAAAGTATTTCTGTACTTTGAAAAGTTCGTTATACAAACCGTTATCCGTTCGCATCTGATTGTACGGTTCCTTTGGTACTTTTATGGACCTCAACCATCGTATTATTTCCGAATTAACTGCGAATTTGAGTAATTAATTAGTTATGTTGATTCCGATCAAACAATGCACTCCGATATGGGTTTTATCAAACACCATCATAACCCATTACAAAGGTTATATGTCAGTTACTTAAGACTTGAGCAAGTACAAACCTGAACAATCATTCCTTTAAGATTCGGAACTTGATCTACCTCGCTGATCCAACTTACGACGTATTAATTGTCTTATATGTCGTGGAAGAAGACCATTGGATCCGGCTGTTATAACCAAATAAATAAATATCTGGCACTGTCAGTATTTGAACGTAATGATGGGAAGGTGGGACCTGATATTGTCTCTCTCCAATGCCTAACAATAATAACCTAAAATGCAAGCACGAACACTGGGGTGATGAACAATGATGAGGTATAACAAACGGGTGAATGAATCCCTATACTAAACTCTTAGATGTACAGAAGTCTTAGGTTCGTAATTAAGTGGACTTTTAGTGCCACATAAATCGTTGGCTACCATTGACTTCAACTAACGAAGCACAACCTACCACCACCAAACTGCACCACAGTTAGCGATTTCTGTATTAAGACGGCTTTCTTTTACGTCCCCTGAACGTGCTTGAATTGTAAGATGGAGGAACACTAAACCAACTGAGTTCAGAATGTTGTTAGGTAGTCTAACTCTCTCAACTCACGTGAACTCAGATTTCCGACTTCGTCTCCACTACCATCCTGACCACAGTTTGGCGACACAATCTCGTCCTAACATTCGAGATTGCAGTGGGTTGCACAAGACCATGCGCTTCACCTAGACGATTGTGATTGGACATCTTTAGCCAAACCGATAAGTACAAAAACAACCCTTCGTAAACATTAAACCTCATGGATGCTTCAGTTTGTCACACATGTATTCCGTCCTATTTAACTTGTAAGATTTTTGATCAGTCATTCTCAACACGTTAGTCATATGCATAGTCCGGATTATTACTAGCTGGCACTGAAGAGACAACACAGAATACTAGCATCCACAAATGTACCGTTTCTCACTGTTATGCTCAAACTTACAAAGGGAACTAGGTGTTTAAACTATGTAATATATATGTGTGGGGTCTTGGTTATCAGGTTATGCAGTTATCAAGCGAGCATAAATTTAGTGGAGATAAAGCAAACAAAAATTAATGGCGTATGAAAATAAAGAGGCTTCATAAACGAGGACTTTTCCATGAAGCAGCTTAAACGGTCATGTTGCATACGAAGCAAACATACAGGGTGCTTCATGAATCGTTCGATATGATAAATTCACTATGGAACGAGGTATTCGCGCTACTGATAGACTGTGAATCCCTGTAAAACTAGGATACGAATATTCCGTTGTAACGTTCACTCATTGTTCTGAAAATACTTGGTTAAGTCCGATCAAACACAAGCTGAGTGATTTTGAAAATTTGCAACCTTCCGATCTTGTTTAGAAGACGTCGCCAGGCAAAGTGAAGTGAACTAGACAAACATCAGTAGCAGTCATTTGTCAGATGTCCACTACAAATGCAACAGATATCCATTTTAGATGATCCAACGGAAAAAAGAAGCAGGATACTACCCGAACGATTTTTAGATGTCTTTGTATATTTGACAAAAGTTAGTCACATATAAAGCCGATTTTTTTATAGGGGAAACTTCGGACCTCCACCCGAGCTTCCGACGGGTCATCAAAATGGCAGAAACAGGGTGCAATCAATGACGAGATAGATCAGCTGATGCGAACCTCTCACCGTTTTTTTCCGGATTTAGGCACACTTTTTAAATGCTTTAGTACGTGAGAGTTCATTCTCACGACTTGATTGAACGCTGTTATCACACACTGAAACCGCTTTGAATCCAGGCTTGATGAAATGCCCTCAACGCGTCGACCGGTTAGAATGAATCAGTCAAGTTTCAGTTGTATAGTTAAAGTCTGTTTTAACTTTTTTCGGTAATAAAAAGGCCAAAGTTTTACAAAAAGCAGAAGGTCAAACGCGTAAGACTTCCAGTCTCAGGATTGATCACAGAACAAATCTTGTCTGGTGGTTCTCAACTGTAAGGAAGATCTCAAATATACGAATCGCAATAAGTGAGTGTATGCACTACGTCAGCAACAAAACTTAACTGCAATGCAACAACGTACTGATAAAACGAAATTAACTGTGGTCAGAAAACTAAGCAATAGGTTCCACAATGGGCTGACTTTAACGATAGCATTCTGATCGTTCAAAACTAAAGTATCAGAGAATGACCTCTTAGCTCCTGGCTACCGAGGTGAGGCCTACTGGTGAGTGACAAAGTAGGCAAAAATTCTGTAGCTTAGTATTAGGGTCTTTCTTGGATGTCCGTAGTTCACTGAAAACTGACAGAATACTGCCAACCCCTCTAGAATTTCAATTGGGTTTAAGAGACTAAATTCTTTGTAAATAACCCTCTGATTATAAACAATCTGTTATACGTTCCACACCACCACTGTCCGCGCGGTTACCATTAAGTGGCCTTTTCGGGATTGGGCATATCATAAGAGTAAGGTACGGAAAATTCTGGAACTCTACCGCCTCACAGAGAAACAGCACTCGCTTTTACAGTGGTTCAAGCTGTTCATTGTTAGGCCTTACAAACTATGGAGAACCAACTAAGTTATCGTGAAACTAGTAGTGAAGTATGATGATAATCTGGTGTTGCTGGCGAAGTGACATTGAAGGCTCACCAACAAGAAACGACAGTGTAATGTTAGGTGCAAGCAGCGTAACCTCGTTTTAAGCACTCACTAATGATTACAGATGGGTAGTTGGTAGGTTCGAGTGTTATAGATTGAAAACCGTTCGAATATGATCACAGGTATGCGTTCAGATAAACTTTAGGGTGACCCACTCTGAATGGAAGCAGTAGACTAAAGTTTTGTCCATTCCACAGCATATCGGTATTGTACATACACTTATGAAGTAGAAATCGAGCTTCAGTCAGTGTACGTATGGGTTGAGTGTATTGTCCATTGTACGCCTAGTAACAAACCGCCCTCCCTAAAAACGTCACATTTCTGGGGTCTAGGATGTAGACGACTGACATATCATCACAAGTGGAACACTAGGGAGAACCGTCTACTTAGGGTTGGCGTTCCGCTGAGTATCACTATCAGGTTGAACTTGGTGTGTACTGCCTAAATGACTCAGTGATTGCGTTCCTAGGCCTGCTCTACGTTTATGGGGCTGGGAGCCACAATATGTACCGTTCGCGTGCTTACAATCAAATGACACAAAAGAACTTTGATAACTGACAATCGGTCATAGCTAAGCTGAATCAGTTTAAACTAGCTGTTCTAGTAAACAGGTATACGCGAGCCAGAGGATGAACCTCAAAGGCATTTGAATGCAGACAGAAAGACTGTTTCAGGCGTGCATCAAATGGGCTGAAAGGCCTGGGGGTCTTACAAGGACTCCTAAAGGTATGTGTCTCATAAAAACAATTTGCACCAAATCTGCCTGCTTCCTTACGAGCGTTGAACAACTCATAGCAGTGTTTGGCTTCCGTACTTTGCAACAACCTATGAATAGCAAGCTTCGATGTCCTTGAGATTTACTCACCAATGCTCTGTCATAAAATGTCGGTTTCTACGTCAGTAACAATCAATACGAAAAAATCAATACGGAAAATCATGCTACCCATTCACCCACAGAGTGGTGTAGAATGTGGCATCGAGATTCGGTGTAGGCCCATCAACAAGTCACGTGATCGAAACAGCGGAACTGAGCAATGGGCCCACCCGAAGTAGACAAATTCGTCCAGCATTCCATTTCTAGAATTTTGTCACGTGTGTGTGGTTTGGTTGGCACCATAGCTGCGCACGGTCAAACATACTTGCTATCAGGTTTTGTTCAAGCTACCAGACAGTTTCGAGAGAAGCAGTCAACTTTCCGCCACATCCAATCTCAATGAGCGGTGGCTAACACATTCACTTCATCGAGTGATGGGCGGAATTTAACGGCCGGTCCGGATATGGGTATGCGTCTTACACAGATGGGCTCCAACAAAATTGAAACGTGAATTTAGTACCCATTTTCAAAGTGGGCTGGCCGAAAAGGGCTATCTAAATAGGAAGACTGCAATTAAATGTGACAAACACTTAACTTGTGACAGTCGAATGAGCGATATGGGATAGCAAAACACATTTTAAAAAAACAAACGTTAAGTGCCGGAAATGGTTCGTGGCAAATAAACTGGGGTAAACGTTGTTATGACCGAGCTATATTCCTTCCACGAAATGATTGACAACGTCATTAACAGTTGTCTTTCACATTTTGATGGGGTTGGTCATCTCCTGGCGGAAAATTTTACTGTACACCCGAAAACTGAAATACAATTTCCCTTATTCTAGTTATAACCGACGATGAGTGAGTAACATCTCGCTTACGAAGACAACCGAGTTCCTCAATATGGACTAAATGTGTAAAGAGCACTTCCAGCATCTAATTTTACGAACAGAACCGCGTACACTAGGACCTGATTTTCAGTTTAGCTGTAAATCTCGGAGTATGTTTTTTTAAAGAAATGGCTGTATTTTCTTATCAGGGCAGGTCTGAAAGTTTTTATTTTACAGACCGTGTGTAGCTAGTGTGAAGGCTACCAAACTGAGTACTGTTTTGAAACTAGGGCAAAAGTCGGAAGTCTTCATGTTAACCATTATGTCATGAATGCTTCCATCGGACATAACCATATTATTTTGTTTAGATGACGTAATTGTAAACATACGGTCATTAATGGGGGGTTTTTGTGAGTGCACATATTTCTGGTTGTATGTGATGAGGAATTTATGAGAAAACTCTATTACACCCCCAACTTTCTTTTCACCATAGGTCCATTGCCTTCTGATCCGGACCCCAACTTTCCATTCCGAAAACATTTGGAGAAGAGTGTTGTTCCAAATCCGAAAAAGGCAATTCAGCGTATCATCCGAGGAGAAACTAGAGCAGAACGAAGACAACGAAAGGAACAAGAAGAGCTTAACCGGCTTTTGAGATCAAGCGAACCGACAAAATCACAACCGACAGCATCAAAATCAACAGAGTGGGAAGAATTTCATCAGCTAACCGCCCAAATCGAGCACACAGTTCAGGAGACTGCTTCCAAAGTCAAAACCATCACACCGGTGCAAGCGAGTTCGCATCCACTAGAAGAAGAAGACACTGACGAACCTGAAAGTTGGGCCAAATTTAAAACTGTATTCGGGACTCAAGCTGAGCCAGTCGCAGTGTTTGTCGAGGACCCTTGGGAAGAGGCAGAAAGTCACGATTCTACTACGGTTCTGTTTGATTTAACAGAAGAAGAAACACAAGCTGCGCAACAAGATCAGGAGGTGTGGCCTGAATCTATCGACCCTGAACTCGACATCAATATCATCTGCACGGTACAAGATCAATCAGCCGACCTTTTTAACAAACTTCAGACGGAAGGTGAAAGAGAGCTACAGACCGAAGACTCAACCGACATTTTCAGGCAAGAGTTATTGGAAAATATCGACAATTTTCTTGGGATCAACGGTCCACCTAATCAGCTAATTCAGTCGGAACCTATCAGTTCGGATCCACTTGAGGTGCTGGAGCGTTTAAGGCCTGAACCTGAAGTCAACCCTCTAGAAGAGCTTGGATTTAATTTGCAGCCATCTAGTATGGGAACAAAACTAGTACCAGAAAGTGATTTAAGTTCAGAGTTTGAAGATGGCATCACACAGGTCCACAGACAAGAATCACAAGGAGACAGCAGTCAGGTTTCGTCAAAAGACGTGCTTAAAGATGACGAGGCTGCATCGATCAAGGATGAGTCGGGATTTGAAATTCTAGAGAGTGCCGAACCTGAACCGATCGATATCACAAGTGATGACCAACAACCTGAAAGTCATCAAGGCATCCAACTGCCCGACGTAGACGAACAAGATCCCAGCGATCTAGATGATGCTACAACATTGGATGACGTCTTGTGGGGTGGGTTTGGGGAAGTTCATGCATCTCAAACAGATCAACATATGGCGATTAGTAGCCCATTTGGGGCGGATGATTTCAGCAAACTACATGCACCTGCTGGAATCTCTCAAATTCCGTTAGCTTACCAAGTGGATACTACGACTGTAAGACCAAGACACAAACCAGTTCGTCAAGAAACTCTTTCAGGCAACAACCCCTTTCGCAAAAGAAGCGGCACTGATCAAACCCTTGGCGATGAGCTGGCTAAGGCCGCCGCCGGAATCCAATTGGTCGGTTCTCATAGAGGTTCTCACAAGAGGCGCGATAGCTTCGAAAGTTCAGACGGTTCTACTACAGACGACAAAGTGGGAGTTGATGTTGGAGACAACACCGAGGATGCGCTAACACCAAACAACTTCCCTGCTACGGATGGTGCACTTTTCAAGCCAGCTGATTCTGGCTTTGACCCACTGCAAACTATATATCCTGAAAGTGACAATGAATCAGTTACGTCGGGAGAACAAGAATCTGCAGACAAGGAAGCACCATTCGCCATTTCAATTAACGAAAGGTTACCGGACTCCACAGAAAACGGTGAGACAGTCCCTACCCTCAAAGCACCTCCTCGACCTGCTGTAGTTGTACACATCACCCCAGGCTCCATGGTAGAGCCTGAATTTAACGAACAAGAGACACAAAAAATCATAGTCAAACAAGAAACGCCAGTAGGATGGGTGGATTTTGCATCGGAATCCGTTGAGTTTGCCGATGGTGTTGACCGACCTGTTGTGGCTGTCGATGCTGCATTCGAAGTGGATTGGGCAGCCACAGTGACACGAAGCGAACCGGCAGAGCCGGAACCACCTAGACCAGATACACCTGACCCGGAGCTTGATAACCCCTTTCATTCTCCAGCTGAAGATGGTGTATACTACAGATTGTGGTTGCGTTTTCCAGAAAAGAAAACTCGAGTAAAACAGGTGAGCAAATATACGACCGATCGATACTGGCGTGAGATCGCCGTCCGGTTCTCTGAAGAACACAACCGCAAAGTTATCAATCTGCATGAGATTGACGAGAAATCAGATGAACCATCTCCAGAACCATACAGATCCATCCGTATCGAGCCGTATATGCAACTGTCACGAGAAAAATTACAGCAATATGATAAATACGGGAAATTGCATGTTTTCAAACTGAATCATGTATCCTATCGTGAATTGGTTGGTATAAGGCCAGAGAAATTCACTATTAAGAATTTGCAGCACCTGGTAACACACAAGCCTAAACAGAATTTGGCCGTGGATCACTTACCGGTGTACACAGAGATTTTGAAATTTGGCTCATTGGATCAGCAGAGAATTCGTAGTCTAATGCCCGTATTTGAAGACGCCCTCATGCGCATTGCAACACACAAAGATGCCACACTGAGTTACACTCGTGAGGAGGTCTGTTGTTACGTGGTGGATGAGTATCAGGCTAAAGTATCCAGCAATGGAAGTATACAGGAACAAAAGGCGAGAACACGTATCCTGTGTACGGCTTTTGTGAACGGAGGTCCCCACATTGTGCTTGGACTGAACGATAAGTGGCGTTATGGCCGAGAAGTGGTCCGACGTTCGGACATCTTGCCAGTTATGCACGATGAGTGGATAAGTATCCGCAAACCTGAATTTCATTCATGTGTCGAATTAGAAGCCTACGAGAAAGATCACATGCTCAAATTCTATCCGTTGGATGGGTGCCGGTTCGAGTTGATACGATTTCGGGTGAGTTTGCGTGGGCATCGTGAATTGCCGATGCAAACAAAAACAACCTATGCGATTGACGGACGTCGTGTATCTATGCGATGTGAACTGTTGGTCCCCGGATTCTTCAGTGCAAGTCATCGAAAGGGGGCAGTTCCATGCGAAAATGTCGAAATCCACATACCCGTGCCAGAGGATTGGATTTATCACTTCCGCGTAGAAAAACATCATAAGTATGGTTCAGTTCATTCAACTCTTCGCAAGCCGGGTCGGATCAAGGGACTAGAAAGGATTACGCAAATGGCTCAAAGCCTACTACCACCTAGCATACTTGAAGCTAGTATCGGACTGGCTAAATATGAACATTTGTATAAGGCAGTTGTTTGGCGTATTGGTCGAATACCAGACAAGCATGAAGGTTAGTGGTCACAGATTTACGTACGAGGTTTATACAAAAGTTATTCTGAAGTTTTACGACGTTCACTCTCAAGTAGTCAGGCCAATGAAACCTCATTTTTATCCAGATTTGTCCGGTACAGATTCCTGGACTGAGATTTGAACTGGTAACTCACATGCTAAATACTAAGTTCCTATCTACAAATCCGCCAGTCCGATGCACGTCACTCATGACCGGATGAGTTAGGTCATTGGGAAACTCGTTCTTACCTCGGCTGTTGAACAGACAAGTTGTGATATGTAGCTAACTAGTGCTACCACTGACAGCAAGGCTCGGACGCTAAAACGATACTAAAGTTTTTAGGCGCTTAGCTACATGCCAACCTCCTACCACTGGTTGTATCTTTGTTCGGGTGAAATGAACTTCTACAGTAAGTATAAATGAATATCGTCTACTGACAGTTTCATGAAATACTGTTCAGCATGGGATAAGCCGAGAAGAATAGTAGGTTAACATAAAGCCCTAACCACCCAGAGGGGAAGATCTACCGAACTGATCAAAACTGGGATGTAGGTAGGCAATCAGCGTCAAATGAAGCACCAGAACAGACTCTGCGAATGAGAATTAGCACTGATCGTTGGCTTCGCTGTGTCCACTAAGGGTGCACACAAACTATCGCTTGTATTCACGTCACATTGATTACGAACCATAGACAAATTATTACCCCTCCAATGAAGGACTATCATTTAAGAACCTTGTGCATTGTGAAAACACGGAAAAATACATTTCACAAGTTAACCTAGGGACTAGATTTCTGGAGTGCGTAAACAGTTAGTTGAAATATATGACTAAACGATTATTACGTGGATATCCCAACGCAGAGAAAAAAGTTTGGAACATTGGGTTCTCTTTGACAAATTCATCATTACAGACAGAAGAGATGTTGAGATATGTTAACATTTCGTTTACTCCCATCAGTCGCCAACGTAAAACATACAGGTTGTATACCATACATAATCAGATATATTGACACGCATTCATTCACATCACTTATGTTACCGAAACCACGGAACCCCATGGGTTGCTCCAACCACTTTTGTGCACATAGCGCCGGCTGGTGAGCTCTGATCAAAATAGCTTCACTAAGGGCCAGTAGCTTGGGGTTCTGATTACGCAGCACCTTGAATGATCTAGGTGGGTCAAATTAACAACCTGTTCTCGTGAATTGTCTAGCAATCCATGATGCCGGATTTTGTAACATCAGTTGGTTCAACCATTTCACGACATGTTTCGCTACTCGTTGAGATAGTTGATCAGTTCTGCCTATGCAAACGTCACCGCAACTGGAAGGTAACTGGTGGACAGCGTGAGAAACAGAGTAGTTAAACAAACTGCATTCGCGTTTGTGTAGGATGGGTCCTCTGGTGGTTTTTACCAAGTGTAACTGGACAGCCATATATGAACGGGATAGCGTGGAATTCAGTTTACGTCTGGTCTCGTTCTCCCCTTTGAATTGCAAAAATAGAAAGTGATTCTTCTGTTGAACCGTTCCAACTGGAGCATGGCAACTGTTCGCCATTCTGTCAGCTTACAGGAATTTTTTAGTACATTCGTTTGCCAGTAATGATTTTTCAGCTTGTCCTATTCTGTCTATAGATTAGCTAGGGTACAAATTCGCCTGGTCCTACGAAATAGAGTCTTGACTAAATCACGCTTGTATGCCACCGGGACAAAGTTCGAGAACTGTGTATAGTGTCCTCCCCATGTTGTTTTGCGATAGGCAGATCGCTGTAATGTCCCATCCTCACGTCTAGTGATAAGTGAATGTAAGAAAGCTAACCTGCTGTTTCGTTCAGTTTCATGAGACGAAGATGAGTGCGAGTGAATAGAATAATGAGGGTTCAGATGATAAGTCCGAATTATCAGTACTCGTACGCCAATCGTACAATACGACTTTGGGAGTAGAATCTGAGATTTCTCGTCTGACCATTCCGAAGAAGACATCAGCTGATATTGAGTCTAACGGACCACCCATAGCCAACATGTCTGCTAGTCTATAAGAATGTCTTTCGAAGGTAAACCTGGTGGTTTTTGTACGCAGTAAGATGAGATTCTCGAAGTATCCATAAAAAACTAATCAGGTTTTGATAAGTATCGACGAATCATCTATCAGGTGAACAGACGGAATTAAAAGTCCTTGGAAAACACCTGAGTCAAAGTTTTAGTTAAAAAACTCCACTCCAGTAGATAGTTTATGAGTTTTACAGGTAGTCCACATTTTATGTTATATAAACGAAGCATCGCTCTGTAAAAGTTTGATCACGGTATACATATGAGACCTTAAACTTTCATGTGATGCAGAGGCTAGATGTACTGTGATGTACTTTCACATGGCACATACTGCAGTAGGTTTAAACTCACAAGTAGGCTATTATTCCAGTTTTGTTAAGAAGTATCAAATTGCACACTTTCATTCAGATTAGAAAAGTACATTTAGATGTACATACAGCAAACGTACCCTTGGTGGTTATTCGTATGCGTTCAGGTTTACGCCTGCCGCATGTCAGCGGTATTCTAGAAATGCGAACTGCCCTTGCTATCAGTTTTCTTTATGTTGGCACGTTGAATCATTGGTACGCTCGTCCAAACGGCTCAGATAAAACTGATGTGTGCAACAAACAGCACAAAGTGTAACAAATTCTTCGTCATTATTCTGTGGGAACTACGGTCGATATCTATCGATTCCTGTTTGAGCATCCAACTCAAAACAGTTTAAAGGCACTTCCAGTTAAGAAATAACAATGTTCTTCCAACCAATTGCTTTTTAACTAGCATAAAGCATTGTCTTGCTCACTGTCATTTCTGTTCTGGTAGTTATCGTCCGATTTTTGCGAAAACATGTGGACCGAAACAACTCGTCTTTTCAACCTCACTAAGTCATCCATCGATATGATGAACCCTCACTAAGTTCACTTGACGGATGGGGTAGGTATTCATTTGATCTATCATTTAATCTGAACCGCCAATGCAAATTCCAAATTATTATTTCAGCATTGCATAACAGAAATGAGACAGGGAATATTTACGCTTTTAATGCCGGTGTATTTTTTGAATGAACATAAAGTAATTGTATCGGTCAACACAGACTATGGTTCCCAATCGCCTGTTGTGGCACTTTCACTCACATTGACGGTTGGTTTAAACCTGAAACAGATTGTTCGGCGGTCAGTAAAACAGAAGAAACTTATCATGAATTTGTGTGATGAAACTCTAATCAATGACTGGGGGAATATCCACCACCAACTACTCCAAATCTTTGGCAGAGTTAGAAAAATAAAAGTGGAATTGTGCCGCTGAACTTCATTTGCAGAAAAACACAAACTCGTCTCGGTGGCGTTTACTCAGGCTGCCGCAGTTCAAGACGCCGGTGCGTCAATGTGTGAAGTTGCACCTGACGAGCTCAAGAAAGTCCCACGTGTTACAACTTACTTGACGGGTAAATGTGCGTGCACGCATATGTGAACAATGTAGAGTAGCGTGTCAACAACGTGCGTAGTCACGCTTAGGAGACCGGTTGCTGATTGTAACGATGGTCATACCATCCCGTGACCGTCGGCTTTGTAAGTTGGAAGGTTGATCAAGTAAAACTTACGGGCAGATTGGTAAAGCATCGAAGCCCACTATTTTCATTCCAACATTGTCTGCAAATGCGTTATGGTTTGTGTCCAAAGTACTTTCACTATTTAACGAGAAACTTAGACCTACGTGATCTGTTAGCACATTTGCTTGGTCAACCTGAACTTGTGTTATTGTGCGTTTGAAGCATTGAGCGGGTTCCATCCGGTAACTTACTTTCATCCGGTACTTACTGGTCGCTTACATACAACATTCAATTTGTGTACAGACGAACTTCGGTAGTAACACCAGTGAATTAACAGGAATACATTTTGACTCATCGAATCAGAGCCCGTATAGAGGCAATAAGCCAAACCTCTGTATTGGCACTAAGTTACCGTAACCATCCCCTTCATGTCATACAAAACAGGTGGACGCATGCAAACCAACCTCCTTAAGAGCGTTACCAACAAGGTCTTTGCTTAAAAAATGAGCATACTCCATTATAACACCCTGTACCAAGTTGTTTACAAAAACCGGTTGCTCTCCAACATGGGATTTAGAGTTTATTGCCATATCATTAGGCTAACCACATACCGGATGAATGGACTGGCTAGTTGACCGCAAATATTACACTAAAACTTAATGAATAACTTACTGAATAGTGGATAAACTCCTTCCGTTTCTCACTGAGCAATGACCGTCGGTTTCGGTAACACGAATCATTAGCCAAATCCGTTAGCAACCGCCTGGACGTTCGGAACTCAGGTTAGTGGATAAGAGGTGATGTGAATATACTAAAACACTCTACAGCTGTCCAAGGCTATTTCCATCTACTTCAAAATTTCTTATTAATAAGATGAGGTTACTGATTTAGGGTTCTACATCTTGAAATGCGTTGAAACACTCAAAGATCTCATGAAAATCGGCAAAACGATTTACCGACGACACTTCGTCAAATGGTTGGAAGACTGTTTACTGTCATGAACGAGCTTGTTAAAGCAGCTGGTCCAGAAGACGGAGAGAAAGACGGGCACTGATTTACCATTGAACCGTCCAGAAAACACCTCGACTTCCTGCGAATAAAACCTTTTAGAAAAACTTCCGTGTATTCGATCTTAAAAGCTTCGATGGAACACGTATTTCAGATAGTGTCAGCTTTATACAGGCTAGTAGGTACGTATACCATCATCAGTATGCTACTCAAGTATACGAAGTTATACTCATCTTCCATTTGAATCGAAACAACAGAAACAGAATCTACAGCCCATGCCGGTATGTCTTATATAATAAATTTTACAGTATGGTATGCATTTTTGACAGCTGTGTAAATGTCAGCCACGAACTAGGATGGGGATTTTCTTTATTTACCGTACAACTCTCCACGATATATTAAGTATCACTAATTGGTTTGCCTATAGGAAAAGTGTCAGAGTGATAAAAACAACTCGAGTAACACTGGTTGCGTCGACACCTTTTGGACGCAAAGACCAGACGGTAGTCATTATTCTAGAGTGACTTCTCAAGCACCAGCAACTTCATGCTCATATTAGGTACTCTAATCGAAAACTGTCCAGAGGCTTATTGACGAAAACTATATGTGCGCTCAAGTAATTCAGTTTTTGGTAAGCTCCTTCTGATTGTATAATCTGAATGAGCGCTCGTTTGAAAAAAACGTGTGAATGCAACCTTACAGTGCGCCATCACACGAACCCAAGTTTTTGCACAGTTTAAATTTACTAAAAGCGACGAGTCTCAGGGGGCCCTTATTAGCAAGATACTGGTTCCGTTTATAAGTTCAAATTGTCCTGGTTGAACCTGTGATTTGATCGAAACACGTTCTCATCAGACTGTTCGCATACTTAAAAAAATAACCCGCTACACAGTGTAATTGTCTTTCAGCACACAACTTGTACAATCTGTCCCATATCGAGTATTTGTTTCATCAACCTGACATGATATAAAACCTAAATTTCACTGAATTTATGCAGCGCCGAGTCACCTGATGAGTTTTTCTAATCTTTGTTTTATCAGCCTCGCTACGACCACACCTGCTGACTTGCAAACTAACTTTGGCCCAACATGATACCGTACCTGAGTGGGAGACACTGGTTCCGGATTGTCAAATTGAATATACTATGCCTTCAAGCACTGTATCAGGAGCTACTGTTCGTTCGATTAGCGTGGAACATACCGGTGTGGCAGAGAAATTTGTCAAATACACTGCCAAGTACAAATACACTGTGGGTATTGATTACCAGCTGGGTACACGAAAAGAACCTGCTTTGAAATGTATGCTCGAAGAACCAGATACGGCAGCAGACGGCATCGTACCTGATTCTGCTGTTTGGAATGAGATCCAAAACAGTCACTCAGCTGACGAAACATCGAACCAGGAAGAGATACACAACGAAGAAGTTGCAGACCTGTTGGGTTTGGGGGATGAGTAGATCAGACAGACATAAACATGAAAATTAATTCAAAACTTATGCAGAGTTACTATCCATGTAGAAGTGTTTCCTACTTCAAGTGAATTCTCATTCAAAGTACTCCTTTGCAATCTGTTCCGCTTATAACCACCTTTACGGGTGTTGCGTTGTGGTCTAATACCCCGGTGGTGTATTGTCTGAAACCTAATTTATATTTCTGGTAGATAGTATCCCTGAATTGAAACACAACCTTCTGCGCACACACACTAGAATCAGGGCTCGTATTGCATTTCGTTACTTACTGGTTGTACATATCTGTTACGTTTTCCGGTTAATTTCCAACACCTCATGCACTTGCTTACAGATGGACAGACCTTAGCTCCAACCATTTGGGATTTAGCAAGCAGATATAGCGATTTGCTTCTTCACTAACCTGTTTACGAAACCTTGCAGTTTCAATTGCAAAATGTATTATCTAACTATATAACGTATCGTATACCCCGGAAAGTATACAAGAGTGTTTGTGCTTCTTTTCCATGGATTTAGCTGTATGCTATTTATATCATATATATACAAGTATAAATCGCGCTCATGTGACGTTATGCAAACTTACACTTGAAGTGGTCCCAGGCGAAGCCCTTTCTGTGATAGCCTGTACCATTCATCGTTTCAATATTTATGTTCATTGTGAAAGACCGCGCAAATTGCGGACCAATTTACACATCCACATAAACACACGCACACACCTCCTACTAATGCCATTTCTGTGTGCGCCTGAGCATTGAACAGAACACAACCGACAGACATACGCCATTTTCCAAACTCACTTTGCAGTTCCATATTCGCCTGTTTTGGTCGCATTTTTACTGTTTTGAACATCTTATCAAAGATTGCGAACCGCTTTGTTTTCCCGAGGCAGGATCAAGTAAATGTGTCATCCAACTTCACCCTGCGTTGCCTTAAAGTCGACATGCATGTTTCCTCGACTGGACGCATCTGACAGTGTTATGACCATTCTCTTGTGCATTGCTCATAAATAAATTTTGTTACCGTGTGCTGTTCTCACGTAAACGTATGGCCATACACGTGAATAGCAGGGAAACAAATTGGGTTATTATATTCGGTATCCAGCAGTGGTGAGTGGGTAGGGAAATTGTAACGTAAAGCTATTCTAAATACTTGGAAACACGCCACGAGAACAGTATCATGGGAAGGGCGTGCAGATTCACCTGTGAGCCAAAAATGAAGATACCGTGTAGCTCACACAATCCCTTATCGAAATGACACTAAAGAAACGAAACATTTTAAACGAAACAGTGGCAACAGTCTATATAGTACTGTCCTACCAAAAACGTTTTCCAGGAAATGTGATATAGGTAGTGCTTATTGGATGTGGAGGGAACAATCAAATTCCACGGAATCGATCGACATAGATGAAATAGGGAGAATAATGGAAAAATTACATTTTCCCAACCATCATGAACACTGGATTCATAAAACTTTTCTTTGGCATCTATAATCTTATAAACTCCGTCAATGGAAGCAAGCTATCGGATGACCCTAGTTAATAAGTTATTGCAACAAATATTCAATCATCCTACCATGACTAAACAACGAAAAGTATAGAAAAACAATACACACAGACGGTATTCATTGGAACTGAGAACGAAATCAACAAACCAGTAAATGTACATCCTCCTGCGTTTGATGTCATGCAACAGCAAGGTGACCTATGGCCTGAGATAGTTCCAGGTCGCTCATGCCTAGACAAAAGTCAACCAGAAATAAGTTGACCCGAGGAATTCTTGTATCCTGTCCTCAAGGAACAGTATCGTCCACACATCTCGACGACTTTTCGGTGTTTACTGAGTTGACGTGATTTGCACGAAGTCAAAAACCCACAACATGCCCATCAGAATCGGTATATCGTTTGCCTGGTTCAAGTTACATCACACGCATTGTTTGGTTCGGCTGAGTAAGCCTTGGATTAGGCTGCTGGATGGGGTTATAGATCAGATCTTGGTTATAGATCTGAGTTCTTAAAACGGTGTGTACTGATTAATCTCGAATGGTCTTATACCTTTCGTAATCATTGCATAAACAATTAAGATTCGGTCCAATCAGACAGCCGTATTGATTCTGTCAGAGTGGACTGGGCCCAGTCAACTCTCCCCAAAGCTTCCTATGTGGTTCTGGGGTTGAAATACATACCGTCCCAAATGGTGTTTTACACAAGCGTTCTTCATAGGGGAACACTGTATATAAGAATAAAGTACCACATTGATGAATCATTTCAAACATTAGTATCGACACTCAATACCCTTGCAAATTTTATCGAACAAAAGACTCAAAGCCCACACCACACTTGACCATGTGGTTGATGAATTTGTGGACTTATCAACTAACGTCTTGAAACGAAGTGACGAGCTCTCTAACAGTGTGCGGGACATTGAGCCCTGATAGAATATACTAACCACTTTGATCAGTTGATTTAACGATCGCACTATTGCAGATTCACACATAGTTCACCATAAACAGAACACGCAATGTAGACTGACTAGGAGAAGTAGTGATGGTCAATAAGGCATATCTATTTACATCTTCGTAATGAATAAGTAGTCTCCGATCCACAGACCCGGAAGAGACCGTATAAGAAAATTACATGATCTGCTGTTAATTTGGATCCAGCTGTCTTTCACCTACCGCAAACAGATACAGTAGGTGAGTATTTTCACTATTCCCATGAAATACCAGAGATTCATGAAGTGACGGTACCCAGGTAGATGAATGACATTCAGTCTGTCTGTTTACAATTGACGCCACGACCTCTCGTAATATAAATGATGTGCTCTACTAGCCTCGATACCATGAAAATTAGAATTCAACTCCTCAACTGGATAAATAACAAGTAATCTAGTGCAATTTTGAGATAAGGTAATTGGAAGACCTTTCCGACTGAGAAGCCTGTCCTCAAAAAATGATTCATGTTCATATTTGGACGACTCATGTCTTTAAGTGCCAGTCACTTCTCAGTTTTACATGGTGGTTCCCACAAACCGGTGTCCTCTCAAATAAAAACTCCGATCAATTCAACTCTCCATATGATATGCCAGTCTTACTACAAACCATTCGCTAGTTATCATCATCATCATCAACAGATACATCAATGACTCAAACTGAGTCATACAACCGTGAAAGCTATCTCTTGTTTAAAGATAAAATGCGGCAGATCAGTGTGTCAGGGAACCCTATTTTTACTTAGGGAATGTTTCGTGAAAACGTGTGGTCAACCAAGATTGACAGAAACTTGTCGAAAATCCCAACATAAACCATCAAGACCTCATAGTAAGTTAGCCTTTAACCCATCGAGCTTATAGATCCCTTCATTAGTATCCCGGTTATTCATTCTCCAACGTTCTGATTCTAAAACATTTGGAGGTTGCAACCCACACTATGTACCTTTGTACATTTTTTTCACTGAAGCAAACGTTTTGGTTTATAAACAGTTGGCTTTTCCATAGTTTTTGACCCGATTTTTGAAACAACGGTCGGGTTGGACACGTTTTACTTCTGGTCAGAAGGGAACCGTTTTTTACCTCGAGACGGGCAACTTAGGTTTAAGTAGTACGTAATCTCCTATGTTAGCAAAAAACTCTGTCGACCGTTACAGTGAGATACAAATTAATTAACAGGACTTAATTAATGAGTAACAAGAAGCCCATATGCAGCAAACAATGGACCACGTTACAACTGAGAACCAGAAGGCATCTGCTTCCATGTGGCCCTCACATTTCCGTTTCACTAACTGACGTTACTTATCAGGTATTTATGTCAAACAACAGCAACTTTCAATTCCGTGAATCTAGTCAGAAATAGTCTTTTCTAACTTTCTAAATACAAGCTGAAATGCCAGAGCCCAAGACTAGGGGGCAAACGCTATGTCCAAGTACCGTCATGCTGTTAGTGTTTCTTGGTTGTTAACACCAAGTCGTCGTTTGTCCACTTTAGTCCAATGGAATATGGCGTCGGTAGAGTGCTCGCATCGACGAACATGTGGATACCATCAAAAGTACATGTTCTGAACATCAAAGTTTATAAGACATTAGAGAGTGAACGATCAGACGGGTTCCATCCCCATTACAAAACATCTGCTACCGGGCCTTTACGTTGAGTGTCCATTGGTTACCCGTTACTCGACCTGCATGTGGTTGATGACAGCTATCCAGGGGTGGCTACTTGGATCATCGAAACTGAGTAATCACGTTTCGCAGTGGTGCCCCGGTACTGCTTACGTAATCCTCTTGCGCATGCACCCATCATGCTTCAAGGAACCGACTCACTGGCACCAAAGGTGACAACTTGTGGAAAATCCCTCCATCCAGTTCATACTGACGGAGAATAACTAGAAAGCTACGGAGGTGAGAATTATTTCAACTAACAAGACGCATTACACAACGCTTCATACTCCCAAACGGACATATTATAGGGAATTTCGTCATCGGACTCCTCCAATGGAAATAAGATTTGATGAGACGGCCACATTCAAAACTATACGCTGAAACACTCACGCACTGATGATATCACCCCGCTTGGTGATGAAACGTTTGCAACCTAAATGCCAAGCTCGGCGAACATATCAATACCAAAACCATCAACCCGAGCTACGAACACCACCACCACTGTTTTCAACCATCAGAGACGGCCTTCACGTTGTCCGCCAACTGTTAGACATTCTGTCATTGTAGCTTCGAGGTAAGACTACCTTCATCTAAAGCCCTCAAGTTTTGGCCTAGTTTTTCACATATAAGTTCCCATTCCATCCCCCCTCCCACGTCCTCTTGTGTTAGTTAGCCATGAATTTCAACCCTTGATGAGCTGTTGCCAAAGATGAAAATGAAATTGCCAGTCCTTGTGACCGCAGAAGAGGCAGTCTAGCAATATGAGATGTACTGTGTCCAACCAAACTGACGGAGAATAAGTAAACAGCAGTCCTACGGATGATTCCGGTTAATTCATTACGTGGTTGGTAGGCGATGTTTTTAAGGTCCCAAAAGTGCTGTGCCAATCGATGCATACAGAAGTATTCAAATGTCACCTCACATACCTCGTGAGTCCACACGTTCTAACGTAACAATCATCAGCGAATTATGTAGCGAATGTTCACTTTAATTCCTAACCTCATGTGGTCAGTGGCATGCCTAACAAAGCCGCCTCTGCACAACCAACGGAGTTGACCTAGGGAGCGTGGTGTGCCGTCTATGTGCTTATAGGAATAGATAAAGGCGAATTTAGCGGAGGCCGCTAAGTTAATGCTTGGCAGATGTACGGCAAAATGTGGCACGAATACACCATAATGGATTGATCATTTTTACTGATGTGAAGTGGGCGTAGCGAATAGACAAAGGTTTCACACTTAACGACACGTGTCCACCCAGATACTAGCGCCAAACCCTACGCAAGCCGTGAGGTCAAGCACACGCATGAAAATCGATAACAATCGTAGAAATTCCTCGCGTGTGAAAAGGCGATTGGTCGAGAGGAGGTGCGTAAAAATACGCAACTCATACGGTTTTGTTTCCCTCCAACTTGTTTGGTTTAACTCCAACAATCGGGCGAAGCAATTCTCCTTCGAGACGTCCACTGTGAAGTAAACTGAAATCACATAAATGGAATATCGAACTGCGTGATATAAGTAACGAGCGCTGAAATACGGCCCTACCTCGACCCTCTTTCCCATAAGTGAGATGCGCATTTTTGCACGTGACCGTATCACACACATACAGCCAGTTACAAGAATCCCTTCTAGCAGTTATGGTGATGTTAACAGACGGTGCAAATGGGATCACCTTCGACGTCCCCAAAATCCTGAAGTCTCTGCGAAGCGGGAATTACCTTGCTACCACCACCGTACCTAATCCTTACATTTTAAATGTGAATTTACTACGAACCACTGACACAAAAGTTGTGGGATTGGTGTAGGTACCTCCGCATCAGCCCTTGCCCCATAATAAATCTACACATCTCCATTGGTATAGACTACAACCGCTAAGACAACAATGCTTTCAGGTGTTACTATTGGAACTGATACTGAACAATCCAAACGCGTCTGAATTCTCCAAATCTATGGGCGTTCCTGTGAACACCTCGTTTGTGGTGACGCAAAAGGTTCTCCCACAATCGTCCTCCTAGAGCCTTGCCTTTCGTTCATTGGATTCTACCTGTTTGTGCGGTAGACAAACCGTTAAACAGTTTGCATTTCCGCTCGTCTTCGTTAATATAAAGATAGACAGTCATGGGCGTGAGAATCACCGATCGGGTGAACTGGGATCGTAATAAAGGTAGCATTTAAGTAAGAGAAGACTGTAGTTAGACGAGCAGACGTAGAATACATCTTTCACACCAACAAATTGTCGCCGGTCAACAGGGTGGAACTCCCCTGTGGATCGGAATGAGCAAAAACAAAGACGGATGCGTAAGATCTACCAGGCCAAAGCGACCAAAATTCCGACCAGACTGGAAGGACTCACTGGATTATCCTAGTTTCACTTTAAGTTCAAAATAACCGAAATATTTTACTGGTAGTTCACAAGTAATTTTTAAAAATTAAAGTTACGAATCTCAGTTGAACAAACTAGATCGATTCGATCGTTTTATTTTTTGGACTTTCCATACAGTGCTGCTCACTAGGACTCATACACGTCTGGGCAAAATCAGACTAACAGTCTCCGCTCAATTGCAACACTAGTCGGAATACCCTCAGAGATCAACCAGGTGCACACGGGTAGTTCCATCTGAGCACTACCTTATTTGGCGAAGCGGTTGATAGCGTATCAGAAGCCCTTATTTTACTCCCACCGGCCTGCCCTAGTTAGGACGGAAAAACAAATATGGAAACCAAGCTCAATACTGTTCAGCTATTCGAGCGCCTCTAAAAAAAATTGACCGGACTAGACAACAAGATGTAAAATTGGCACCTACGACAGCGTCTTTCAGCTAACCGCAGGGATACTTACAAGCCCCAGTGTTCTTCGTCTATGGATGTACAATTTGTTACTCGAATATAATGAATACAGGCTGATTATACACATGCCCAAGCGACCACAAAATATGGTATTGCACTTTGGTCGAACGTTAATAGGTAGTAAAGATACGCCTATCATGATGTCATACCGCGGCTTGGAAATCATGAGCAAGACCTTCCTCATCCGATGACGTAACAAGATGATTCACGCATAGCTTCTTGCTTTAGTAGTCTGTTGATGATGTCTCCAGTTCAGGCACTATGCATTTGAATTGTTGAAAAATTCTAAACACAAGCAAATGTTATCTGATCCTAATGGAGAGCTTGTTTTTCGAGGTGATGTTGCAAAACAATTGACAATAAAATATCGATGAAAAAGAAAGTACACGACAGTGTCACTACCGACAACTCGTACAACTGTGGAAGAGCCACAATATGAAATTATGATCCTCTGCTTTCGCAGTATCAGCCTTGAATAGCTATCGCCTACTCCTAAGCGTTTCGATACTTGGTCGTCATGTCTGCTAATCTGTAATCGACTCAATTCGGGTGGTGATATACACGCAGGACCATGACCTCTCAAGAAAGGGCAACAATTTCAAAAACATGAATGAGATGACCGCAGATGGGATACAGGGCCGACGCATCCACACTTGGCAGACCTGGTATATAGCCCCACTGGTGTGATAACTTCAATGTGCATTGATTACGACCCAAAATTCGCGTTCCCGAGACTACACCGAGTAGTAATCTGATTCAAATCACAAAAATGGACAACTCGAGTGTCACTAAGTTCAAGTAACTAGCCACCCGTAAAGTAAAGATCCGGATAATGTAACCCAGAGACATCAGAAGCAGATGAAAATGCCGTACAAGCGTACGTCAGGCGAGTCGAAGAACACGAGAATTATGGATAGGCTCGTGAAAGTGACCAACTGATAAGACTGGCTGCCACTCATGAGTGCGACAGACATCCGACTAAGCTATG
Organism: Paragonimus westermani; assembly: GCA_008508345.1. Taxonomy (NCBI): domain Eukaryota; kingdom Metazoa; phylum Platyhelminthes; class Trematoda; order Plagiorchiida; family Troglotrematidae; genus Paragonimus; species Paragonimus westermani. The sequence continues at coordinate 90,588 of QNGE01001232.1, read as the reverse complement.
CTAGCTTCCAGCCCCAATATGTACGCCGCGATAACGCTGATCAGGGATATGCGAACCAGATGCCTAACAAGTAAGCCACCCCTACTGGTGAGCCATAGAATGACATTGTTGGAATGTCACAGGGCACTGTAAGTGAAGCTACTGCATGTGGGACCATGTCAATTTGAGTGACTACTCGAGAATCAACCCGTAGATAGGTTGGAATAACCACCAGATGGAAAATTGACGCATCCCATTGTTCAGAGAGGCGGACGTCCTTAACGAATCGGAGGACGGTGCAAAGTGAAATACGTAACTCCTTCCTCCCCCTAACCAGCATACTCTTCGAATAGAAAATTTATGCGATTACTCATACTGCAAGGTAACACAGCAGGATATATTGTATGACTAATAAACCTCCGTTAATCATTAGAACAATTTGCAACTGTATCCCCTATCAGATAAATCAATAACGTAGTCCATAGCGTGACACTTGGAATTGAACAGACTGTCAGATCCTGGTGTGGTAACACGTTTCATGAAGAACAATGTTCGTTTTTTCTACCGAGGTTTTCTAGGCATTTCCAGTTTGAGCCTGTTCGTTTTTGAAGGATGGTGATTCTGGCACTATGTGTATGTGAAGATCGAAATAGCTGCACGAAACTAACTGGTATCGACTGCATAATCGCTTTCTCAACACAAATTAGACCGATTGGGAGAATACGGTACACCGGTAAGAAACCATAAGAGCACAAAATCCGGATTGTCACTCCAGTTCAGCCTAGTGAACATCGATTTCAGGAAGTTGATTGGTTTAGAAGCGCCGCAGATTGCAACAACCGTCGATGCATAAATTAAAAAACGTGGCTTGGTGTGATGAGAATGACCACTTGTGAAGAGTCAGGTGGAAGCACTGAAGTAACTGGGGTGAATAAAAGAAATGCTGGAGTGCAAACCATTAGGAAGTGATGTTTTCCATACACGAACTTGTCATGGCAATTGCAGCGCCCCTAGATTGTCTCTAAGCCCAGATGAGTATTTGTGTTTGTTGTGTCGTTGGAACATATACCACCTGTGCCGATTTTGTGGATAAACGACCTTTGTACCAACCTCATTCATCACTCACATCAGCAAGAAGCATCTGTTCAGTCTTTCTCTAAACCGAATAATGACCACGAGAAGACCAGGAGTTTGTCAGTAGTAGGCTGATTCGAGAGGTAAGCACTATTTTGTTTGTAACATGGCTCACCTTAGTCGAATGAATGATTACGTTTCAAAATGGAATGTGTTGTTTTTTGTTTTTGAAAAATTGTTCAAAACGATGAACTTTTTGCAAGCCAGACTGGAGGAACGGTAACAGTCGTACGATCTTATTCCATTGACCCAATAAGGATGGCAGCTTCTCAACCACAACCTATCTAACCTACCCGAAACGTCTCATTTAGTCTATGATATGGTTTGAGAACAAATAAACTATTCGTAAGAGATGAACCTTGACCATACAAAATAGTCTTATCAAAAACAAGGTGGACAGGACTGAACAATATCCAAAACCTAGACATGGACAAACAGCTCTGTGGTGTGTATATGTCGGGCAGGTGACGATACAGGTCGAAAAAGCACTGATTTGTACGGAATTCGTCTTTATACAAACAGTCCACGATTCACTTGAAAGCATAACAATTGTAATCCATAGTAAACGGATCGAGAAATATAACAGGCCCAATTCATGAATCCAGGAAACGGGATTGCGTGACTGGTATAACCTGGAAAGTGGAACGTCATCGTCACAGCTGACAGAATATAAAAGTACGACAATTTCCGCACTTTTATTTTGCAAACTCCAAAACCAGCTCGTGAAATGAACACGTGCAAATAAGACAAAAAACAGACAACAGGACAAAGGAATGGGGATCCCCAGAACTATACACAAAAAATATTCACAGGAAAGTTCAGAAAAAACAGATCTGGTGAGGAAATTTAAGGTCTTCAAAAACGTCACGTGGGTCACACACCGGTGGAACAAACGACAGTGAAAGACGAAACGAAACAGCGGTTGGTGTGTGCGTATGGTGCCTGTGTGTGTGTACGTATGTATGAAATGCGTGAATCAGTGCTTCACGATCGCAAACGTAGTCGTCAACAAAAGTCGGGAAGAGTGCCGATGCTGACAGAAAGACTGAAAAAGAAAACAAGAGGTAAGATTAACAACATACCTTCACATACAAGCGTGTGAATCTTAAAACAGCCTATTTATATCGATGCCGGAGCAATCAGAATTGTTCGGTGTAGACTTCAGCAACCCGATGGGGCAACAATTACGAATGCCTGCAACTCGCCCCAAGGTTTACGCTGTTTTCCTGGACTCTGAGTCATGAAATATTCTTGGCGCGATGCAGCAACACCATGCACATACATTTCAGAACTGTTATGAACTAAATCTATTCAAAAGAAAGCAAACAATTTGCTGATGAATTCATGCGAGATAACAATCATCCTCTACTCCAAAATTCCTCCCAATCCCTATCCAACCATATAGTAAGACACAAGCTCCAACAAGTCCACGAATCTACAGTTATCCCTTACGTTGCCCACATGTCGAAGAATCCTGAATCAGCTTCTGTAGAACTCGGTGAACGACTGGATGTATGACAATGCGAACCTTTTCATTGTTTCGTTCACACTATATTCAGCCAACCAGAGTAATTTAAGTTTTAAATTCACTGGTACTGCTAATAAGTAATGTAGCAGATTTATGATTTTAGATGAGACCCAACTGTGAAAAGTNTTCGAATCCAGCCGAAACCCTGACTTTTCACAGTTGGGTCTCATCTAAAATCACTGGTACTAATTTTGATCATATCGACAGCTGAAATTCTACTTTCTGAGATGTGTTAGGTAATTTCTGGACTGGATCAAAAGCTTTTGCTAACCTTTAGGAATGCTAATGACAACAAACCACGATTCTCACCACCGTAACTGAAACCCGCACAGTACGAGACGATAGTAGTTTAGGGGAGAGGTGAAACGAACCGTGAACAACGGTCTCAAATGTTGTTCAAATGCTGCGCATTGCAGACGTGTAGAAAAAGTTTATGTGGAGCACCTTCTTCGAAGCAAAGCGTAATAATACCAGGTTATTCACCGCACGTACATATACTTTACGTTGTGCGTGATCATCCGAATCTTGCGGTCTACCTCACAATTACAAACTGAAGTGTTTTAGACAATTTCATGTGGGCACATTCGACTTTCCATACAAAAGAGTGTAAATTGGTCAGTTTTAATGCAAACGAGATTCCATCAAGAAATGATTTAAGACAGGGATTCACCACGTGGTTGGTAGGCGATGTTTTTAAGGTCCCAAAAGTGCTGTGCCAATTGATGCATACAGAAGTATTCAAATGTCACCTCACATACCTCGTGAGTCCACACGTTCTAACGTAACAATCATCAGCGAATTATGTAGCGAATGTTCACTTTAATTCCTAACCTCATATGGTCAGTGGCATGCTCAACAAAGCCGCCTCTGCACAACCAACGGAGTTGACCTAGGGAGCGTGGTGTGCCGTCTATGTGCTGATATGTACAGATAAAGAAATACCATCGACAATTCAGTCGGCTGCATAACACAACTTAAAAACTATTCGGCAATATATCGACTAGTGAAACATGAAGTTCAACTGATATAACGATCGAGTATCAACTGCAAAAACAACCCTCTAACATCTTACATCGCTTCCTTAGTCTGGATGTGTGTTTATCATGGGATAGAATAGGTTCAAAATCCTCAAGCACATCACTGAAGTAATGTAACAAACATTTATATAGCCCAATGACAGTTGGTAAAGATTAAATCCTATAGTTCTACTGCATTAAACTATGGCTTTGCTGAAAAAAAAATCCATTAGATAAGACACTTAAATGTAACTAATACCAACAATGACGAAATCCGTACTGATCGTGCTACCTGCGTACATTTTTATCGCCATTAATAAATCCAAAAAACAAATGTACTTCTGCCAATTCGTCACTTCTTGTAATGCGTCGATTCCTTTCACAGATATATCAACCACAAGTCAGTGTGATAGCAAACAATGAGACTGGTCAGAAAATAGCTATCCTGCAACCATATGGCCACCCACACTTTGGTGTCACTGTCACTATAGAAACAGAGTGTATGACCCCTACTTGGGTTTAGGGTTTCACCACGTGTTATTGATCTAACCCCAAAGTTGTACTCAAATTACCACATTTGTTGAATGACCTTCTGGATAGTAAGCCCGAAAGTTGTAACACACATGGATGGATACTAAACGCTGTAGACCAACAGTTGAGTTAATATCTCAGACCCAAAAACGGCTGAACCATAGCATCAATTTGGTTGAGTCGTTCTTTTGGCTGTATGTATGCCATAGTCTTCTTATTGAAACGCCACGAGTGTAAGATTGCATTGACTAATAAATGACAGTGGTAGAATAGAAAGTGTAAGTATGTACCAATGTCACTTCTGTATAAACTGCAAAAATACGAATTCCAATGAGTCGTATGAAGCTAAAGCTCACCCAGACAATCACATGACAGTCTGTTGCGGATACCGGAGTTTTTAAACAGTCAGACTCATACTGGTTTAAATCGTTTGCACCATTCAAATAAAACTTTCCAATATGTGAGAAGATCATTCTGCGGCACCGATACATTCAGATGCTGTGAATCTCAGTCCAACACACTCGTCGCTCCTTAGAGTACTTCGTCAGTCTCCAGTAAGTAAGTGGCGACGGTCCTACGGATTGTAGCCTTTGGAAACTTTGATACCAAACCTCACTCAATAGCGTGTACACTACTGCTTGTCGCAGATACCTCAAGTGAGGATTGTTCTTTTAGTCTGGGATAATGGCCTCTCTTCTTCCCAGTCCGCTACTTCCGATCATAGTTATTAATGACCTACGGTGTGGCCATGCCTCCCTTACTGTTAGGATCCATTGCATGCAACACTAAAATCCTACTTTGCCCGGCTGCACTCTTTTAGACAGTTGTAAAAATTTATGAGTAACTTTAAACGATAGATAAGTTTACTTTTGAACGCTGCTCATAGAAGCCTTATTGGTCAGTGATGACGAATCTGAACACAACCTGAACACAGGTCAACAGTTAAATTTTGCCACACTTAGTCCGAGAAGGAAGAAACAATGTCATAATGTAAGGTAGCCAATTTGTAACCGTTTTTTACGGTTGATTATTACAGCAAACTAACGGAATTTAAAAAAAACGACTTCTCACTTCCTCACTCAAAAAGTGAATCGATCAATGCCATACTATCGTAGTCTTAACTAAAATAAAAAGATGACTTTATAATTGTAAGACTGCGGTACATGTGCAGTTGGTATAACCAGGCATCCCGAAACATGCGTTTCCTCTCTGTCCCCCCAGTCAAATAGATGAGGTGAATCCAATGATGTAAATCATCAACCGTCACAGATCTAGACAAACGCACCCGACACAATAAGGATCGGGGAGGCTGTAATGTTCAGCTAGATAGTCAGCATCTATGTCAATGACCTATCTGTGAAACAGTATGCATAATCACCAAGTAACAAATACTATTGCACTCGTAGGTGGAAACATCCTAACCCGACGGAAAAGCTGCGGAGTGTTCGGTGATTGGACAGGTTTGAATAGGTTGAAACAGCGTGAATAAACAAACAAGGACGTGTTGCCTAAACACCAGTGGAAATAGCAAAAGATGATTCCTAACCAACAACCATGGCGGAATCCATGTGAAATGTGTGTGCAAGTTGACATCAACCTGATAGGTATGACGGAGCGGCAAATTACCGATTGAATGCATTGAATAACGCGACAATCTCACGACGGCTCAGTTGGAACTTGGGCTGAACAAAATCACTGCTGGCGAACAGAATCTTCAGCGCGGTTCCCATTCCTTGGGTCTGAGATTCAAATAGAGAAGATAGCAGATAAAAATCGACGACAAAATTGGCACTGAGGTCAAATCACTCAAATGATTATTCAACATACACATAATGACAATATAATATATCATGACACATTATTACACGGATCCATCAATGTGTCGGGTTTGACCTCGTTTGTACTTATCACAGATTATACGGGGAACCTACCGTTAAAAGGAAGCTGAAAATGTTTATGTACAACTGATTATATTGAATAAGGTGAAAAGAAAGATCGGCAGAGTGCGAGAGCTTCAGTGAATCAGATTGGGGAAATAAACAACCACAGGTGGGCATACTTCGGCCAAATACTCTTTTTCTGCTCTTGAATATTTTCATTTTGCCGGCATTAATATCCGACTGACATACAGAATAACACCTCCTTCTTGCTTCAATACGGCTCCAATCACCACATCACTGGAGTCTGTTGGAATAAGCAAGCTCTGTGCATCCAGCCGTTCCCTTTTCATCATAAAAGCTTGATTGATGCTCTTTTCCACCAAAGAAGTCGGTAGCTCTTCGCCGGCAATTCGTATGGGGAGTTTGCGATGTCAACAAAGATTTTATAGAGTGGTTAGGACGATCAGCGCAGCAAATGAAAGTCTCAGTATCCTCTTTGATGTAGACACCGTCAGAGAAACAGAGAAACTGAATGGGCAGCCCGCTTCCTCAATGAATTCTTCTTTTAACGCGTTTTTCAATTACATCCCAATTTGCCGCTGCAAGTGGATTGGGATCTTTTTGCGACTGTATGGCAGACTCAGTGGAGACTTCACGCTCAATCCAGTCGCAATAGCCACACGTGTCTTGGTCAACAGTGACAAATACTTACAGTTTTCGTAACATTCTATTCAATCGGTCGGCTTCAGCCTGCCCCAGCTGTGGTGTGTCTTCGCATTAGTGGGCCATCCCATACTCCATTATAAGCTTACCTACCACTTTTCAAATCAATTACGACTTCAGCAAGGTCAGTAAAAGCTGCTCCCAGTATGATCTGCATTGTAAAGAGAATGTACGAGTGACTATTTTATCACATAATCACCCAATTAGACAGTTGTTATATCGCGGAACGAACAAGCGAATACACTTGAGCTGCAACGATCCCCACGAAGATTTTATATTACGGAACGATCGAGCGAATACAACTGAGCTGTAACGATCCCTACGACACAGTAACACTGTACGCGCTGTAGTAACCCCGAAGAGCTGATACCCGAGTCGACTATGAAGGGAAACACTGGTATCGAGAAAGAGAGCTTTTACCGCCTCAGTCCGAAGACAAATTACACGCGGAGCTCTTGTGTATTTATAGCACATTAAGTGAACTTGTGAATAGTGTTCAATGAAGCAAATGAAAAGCGTTCTAGGTCATAAACCAGCGAAACAGCGTCCAGTATGTTAATCAGCGCGAGAAATGAAAAAGATGGTGCAACAATGGCGCAACAAAAAGAGATTTAAATTCACAAAAGTAATAAATGTTCATCACAGGTTAATTGGACAGCTTTTTGGGGCATTTGACAGCCCCAACAACAGTATACCCTGCGAGGATATTCGATTTGAGCACAAGATTATCCACTATTCAAACGACAGTTGCAAACGGCTGAAAAATCTTTCCCAGCCTCGGCCTAATTAAGGAAATCGTCGCCACTGTACTAATCAAACTATTTCCAGCTCACATTGATCATCAGAGACTTTCTAACCAGCAACTGAGGGACTCTCATCAGACTGGCGATGAGAACAAAACTGGTTTACTCACGGACTGCTGATGGCATTCCCTCTATGAGGTGGTCAATCAGGATGCGTTGTTCAGAAGATGTGCCTGACTCTGACAGCGCACTTGACAACGTCGCCCGCAGACGCGGTGTAGACGAGAGCTACTCTTCGGAGGCAAGCCTCTGAAACATTGCACAGCCTCCCGCAGACAGGGTTTCCAAACCCATCAATCAGCACCTCCTTCTCAACTGTCTATTCCAATTTTTCAGAGTCCCTTTGTACCACCTCCAAAATCACCTTGACTTTGAGGGGCATCCACAGGGCCACCAACTTTGCCCAATCGGACTCAGCTCCACCACCTTTGCAACACCTTCCAAACAGTTTCGGGTGTTCTCATCGTCAAACTGTTATTATCACGTAATCATCCTCCTAAGTGCCGACCAAAGCACACCACAGTGAGCCAAGAACGCAGGTAGTACAATGATAGTTTATTAGGAAACCGACATAGGTGGTATAAGCTTCAACAGAATAAGGAAAAACACTCATTTACACATAATCACGGAGTAACGCAGCTGCCAATGACAAGTTCGCGTATGGAAAACACTATTTCTTGCTAGACTGATTGCTAATGTTTCTCCATGTATTCCTCCTCGATTACCTTGATATTGCAATACATTCATCTGTCCGATCATTTGCAAGTATCGTGATTTACTCGTTCACCTCCACCATACCAGTGTAGGCTACTGTATGGTAACGTTCATAGTGCATCAGATTTTCGTTTCATTAGTACACAACAGCAACAAAGAATCCACATGCTGCGGTATTTTGAGCGCAGAAGAAAAAATCAACAAGCGGTAGTGATATGGAACCCTATGGAACACCACATATCGCTAATCGCAATCAGAAAGTGCACACTTGATCATTGCAGTAATGTGGCTTTCCTTGAGGCAGTCGAGGAGCCGCAAAAATAGCAGATGGCCTATGCCATACTCATGGTAATTCATGCAAGCAACCAAACGATCGATTCGGTTGCATGCGTTTGAAAGGTAGTTAAACATAAACTGGTTTTCTTTTCGCAACCATTGTACTCGGCAACAATTTGGTCGGTCGAAATCTTTGGTGATTACCAGGCAACAGAGCGAACCCAATCAGACGTCCAGGTAACTAATCACTAACTAATGCATCCATGATGTCAGGATCAACTGACACTAACGTGATCGACCCATAATCAGCTGGCTAGTTGCAGTTATCACTTTTAAAGGCAGGTGAGTTAGTGTGGACCTTCCAGATTTTGAGGCGCTTACTACTGAATAATGATCAGATTGAATACTTTGCATCAGACTCAGTAGTTCACTTGCAAACTGCTTTAGCACCATTGGGAAAATGATATTAGGACCCAGTGTCAACTTCTGGAAAATAACGAGTGATGCGGAAGTTACTACCTTATGAGAAAGTGCAACGCTACTTCGGGATTTGGGCAGCGAATCAATGGATCATGCAGAGAATATGATAAAGCTACCGAGAACGTCAGCCCATAGGGGGAAGATATCACTATTGTGGTATTGACAGGCTCAATCAGGCTGGTCCTGAGATGTGCACAATAGCGTTCTTTGATTCAGTACTACAAACATCCAGTTGTCCAACCAATACATTCTGCTGCACACTAACAAGAGAGTGAGTACGCAAGCATGGTTTGATCAAGTGTGGGTAGTCTGCTATCCACACGCAACGATAGCAGGAATACAAAGTGGGCCAGCTAGGCAATGTGGTCAGCAGTCTGGTAAAGCCGTCAGCTGAGTTTCGGTCGCGATATCTCTTACGGTAAATAGGTGAAAGAATGTGGTCTCCCTCTTCATCGTACTGATCAGGATAGTCAGTTTACCGTAACGTGCCCACAAGAAAAAAATTCGTTCACTGAAAAAACAACGAACAATGCAAGTGACTGGATGACTGAATAATACCAGTTGAAAATGGCACAATTCTGCCTTTTTAAGGACGGCATTATCTCAAGGTCTCTACTATACGAAAGCTTCCGATGTGCTAACTTGCCCAGTAAAATATCGGGACCGCCTGCTACTCTATCAACAACAAATTCAATATGACGCTGCGTCACCGGTTCGATCGTTTTCTGTTCCATGCCTCTTCAATTCCAGTAGTATCCACGATTTGATGCCTGGGTGATGCGTCCCACGTGAACATCAGATAAACCACTTCGGAGGTCGTATGAGAAATACGACATAAAGATGAATGATCTCTAGGCTGCGCACTTCTCACCTCCCAGCGGCATAGTAGTCTGTCAGGTGTGATGACTAGCATGAGGTTTTAGTCTGGGACGATATGCAAGAGATCGTCGGCATGCGGGTTCCACTCACAAGTACGGGTTTATAAAAGGCGAGCAGTCTAACTAAGCAGCACTGTGGCTTAAGTGGCTTCTCACTGGAACGATAAAAGAAATAATGTAGCTAGAAGAAAAAAGAGGCAAGGGCGAATTGCTGATCGAGGTACGTGGCCATTTCGGATAGCGATTACAAAATCGAAACAGAGAAGACATATAGCGAGATTTTAACATTCCGATTCACTCTCATCAGTCGCTAACGTAAGACCAGCAAACTTTATACAAACTGTACAAAGCAACAACAACTGAACAAACCAACTACATAGTTCTGATCCTTCGCGCGCCAATAGTGCGATCAATTCCATGGCAATCGGAATGTTAAAATCACGCGATATGTCTTCTCCCTGTTTTAACTAAATGGATAAAGGGAACCCAGTGTTTTAGACTACAGAGTCAACAACCTGGAAGGTGCCACCTACCAAGTTTGCTCAACGGTATTGAAGACGTTTTAACGGTCTATGACCACACGGTTGTCCGACCACCTCGTGGTTGCATGCAAATGTTGGTACTCTCCGAGAATAATGCCAGAGGCGGTAAGTCCCCGGTAGGCATGAGAACATCATCGAGCCATCACAGATAGCGTGCTTCCTGGTTAATCGATCGACTTTAGAAATACACGAAACCGAACAGCCACGTTGCTCGAATGACTGTCTCACTTGAGGTGAGTTAACTGATGGAGAAATCACTGCAATTCTGCATAGGCCTGTATTATAAACAGACCACCTTAGTGAACTACAGGGTAAAATGGCTCAGGCGAGCGTTACGATCCGAATGTCTTGAGTGTACAAGCGCACTATCCTGTTAGCAGGAACTCTATGCAAATTCAAATCACAGAGATTCTGGGTACACTGGAGTTCGTACATGTGGCAATCGTTTCCTAGTCGGGGATAAATGGTGTCCACGTCTTATGAAAACCTTCCGAATGGAAGAAAATACTGAGGTGTAAAGCTGATAGAAATCTAAGCTTCGGCTACCGAGGCAGTTTGATGCTTACCTTAAGGCCTTTTTCACAGATCCTGCAAAACAGGAGAAATCATATAAGTATCCTTTTGCTGCCCCGTGAACCACCCCAGTTATGGAGACAGAATGAATCTGGAAACAGGGCAGCATTTTTTCTCTCAGCCCTATTGTGTTTTGCCACGACCGAATCAACAGTCAAACCGAGTTGGTTAGCCTTAGCAGGTAATCACCCTGAAGGACCTTCGAAAGACAGATATGCTGAACATATTGTGAGATCGAAAACCGTGAGTCAGTGGATATCCACGTGTCTAGCGACCACATCCACCGAAGGGTGAATGGTTTCACTACTTTGGAAACATGCTTAAGAAAACGTCAAACTAAAGAGCTAATTTGAAACCGGCAGTTACTACAATCATGCTGATACTAAATGCACTATCGATTGTTCCCCTAAATTCTGCTAATAAGGTCAGGAGGAGAATGTTGACGACCGATTAACCAAGGATCTCTACGCTTAATGTTAGGCCTTGTGCCTCGGGAATTCAGTAGTTCAGCATCCCCAGAGACAAACAGATGCCATCAATACACATGTAGTTGTCCGCCCGAACGAAGTTCACTCACGAAATCGTTAAAATCATCTCTGTAGTGGGTAGGCCCACGTTCATGAGGAAGTCTGTAGGCCGTTTTAAAGTATAAAGCCTAAGAGGTTCAACAGAAGTGGTCATTAAAATAGTTCCATATGCTCACGTTCGAACCGAAACATCACGACAGGTTTCGACTTTATTTGGACCCACAAGATAGGGACAGAGCAAACGGGGCTTGAACCGACAACTCTTCGAGTTAAGAACAAAAGCTTCTATCTGCTCGGTCGCCATTCATGTGAGCGACACTTACAACAAAGCTATTAACATAACTGATCGGTGTCTAGTTAACACTCCGTTGGTAAGGATGGGTACAGCCCAGTTCAGTTCAACGATCATACGAAACAGCGACCAAAAGTCAGGATGGTCAACCTCAAGTAGTTTTCGGGGAACCAATACATGGATGTAGAAAACATAGGAGCGTTTCTAGGAATGATACTACTTGGTTTCTAGATAGTAACCGAACAGATTTGGTGAGGTAGAATCGATCGGACAAGGAAGACCGTGTCGAGCGAGGCTAGTAGGTGAAGCGGTAGGCATAGTAAACAGTCGTCGGTTTCTCTGAGGAGCACCTGCCGACATTCACCTACTTTTACCACCTACGGTTATTGGCAAAGTTCACTCGCGCGGCTGAAAACCAGAACAGAACTATCTGTAAACGCTTCATAATAGCATAGGGCCACAACGATTCACAGAATTTAGTACACAAAACTACACAAGAAAAATAGGCTACAGGACTGTAAGGGCTAAGCGAAACTGTTTTTGGCATAGACGATCCCGTTGTGAGAAGGATAACATACAACAAATAAATTTAATGAACTGGGTAAAAAAAGTGGACAAACGAAGAGGTGACTCATCCATGAGTCAACTGGCTAACCATCGAACGAACAGAATGTCAATCATTTAGATAGAAAGCTTGAAAAGGCGTTCAACAGTAGCGGAAAAAAAGAGGTCAAACACATTTTATTTGTACAAGATGTATCTACTCCTCACAGTGGCAAGACTAAGACAAAAAAAACACGCAAATGCCAAGAAAGTAGCCTAGAAAGGTTAGAAAGTATGACACTGTTTGGTGCTTCAGAGTCAACGGTGAAACTACAATTGTCGATTCTCAGACATACAAATCCCAAACCGGGATGCTACTGGCGAAAACTCTCAGTTTGGCTGAGGAATGCTGGAAAGTAACGCCTACCAGTTTGAGAACAGCGCGTAGAAGCGGTGGAGAATCGCTGACTTTCCCCGTGAGGTTCACTACATGTTCCTCATGTTGTGTATTCGCCAAAACCTTTCGGTTGTCACGGTCAGAATTGAAGATAGCTCTAGTCATAGCAGTAACCCAATATCAAACTTAAATGCTGCGCATAAGTCGCCTGTAGTTATGGTGGATCCAAAGCGCTGGGGAACGCCTCTTTGCGAACGAGGAACTAAAAATGAACTAGATCATTTATATTTCAGATTCACGTGACCCCCAGATTTTTACGCACTTATCTGTATCCAAAATGTGGCACCATAATTCGCTAGTTTATTAACCATGTCGACATTTTTGCATGCTCACCGAATGTACATGTACGACAGTTACATGTACGGTGGCTGTGTACGACTGATACAGCAGGGGCGTTCCAAATATGAAGATCAATCAGTAGGAGTTCAAAAGCATCGCAGGTGTTAGAAACGAGGCCGAATAGCATACCAAACACGTTATCAACAAAGTTAAATCTGGAAGTGAGATACCGACCAAAAAGGGCTGGTTTATAGTACACAGAAACCTGATTTCTCTGCTGCTCATCAACTTTGTCCAGGCAGTCTAGAAGGACAAATGAACACTCATCGGTTTCACTTTCCAACGAGAATACAATACCGTTGCATTTGGAACTAAAATTGTAGGATTGGTCAAGGACGGTCCGTTTCATGATCACGAATGTGTCATCCATATAGCGTCACCAACTTCGTTGTGCACAGATGAACCTACGCATCAATTGTACTTCCAGCTATCCGACAAAAAGATCGGCTACTGTAGGTGTAACAGGGGAATCCATAGCTACGTCATCGGTTTGTTTGCACAATCTTCGTTAAATGTGAAAAGGGTTGAGTGCAGACAAAGTTCGAGGTCAGATACAATTTCGGACGGCGATAAATTTGTAAGAGAGCCATCACTTTCTAGTAAATCTTTACCAACATCAGTTCTGTTTTACCAGTACATTGGGGTATAGAGAGGTCACATCGAAACTACGAAGTTTCATCACAACTTAATGCCACGTGTTTGGATTTCTTAACGGAATCAAAAGAATCGTTAATGTTGCTTATCAACTTGTTGAGCAACGGTTTGATTATGCGGCTGATGAACTTGGCCAGCTTGTAAGTCAGACTGGTGGTGTAGTCAACCACTGGTCTTGTAGGTATTCCAGTTTTGTGTGCTTTTGGAAGGTCATAGAAACGCGAAGGACGGTTACTCTCAGGACTGAGCATCAACCAGGTAGATTGCCCAATTTTTTCTCTCATGCCCCGGAGGACCATGCTAGTCTATGCTTTGACCTTATTGAGAAGTGCATAAGTCTTTTGCTCACTCATCTCTTCATACAGTCCGGTGACTAAGTGATTTAACACATACTATTGGTAATCTTTATTAAGAATCACTGATGTCACCTCTCTACACCCCAATGTACTGGTAAAACAGAACTGATGTTGGTAAAGATTTACTAGAAAGTGATGGCTCTCTTACAAATTTATCGCCGTCCGAAATTGTATCTGACCTCGAACTTTGTCTGCACTCAACCCTTTTCACATTTAACGAAGATTGTGCAAACAAACCGATGACGTAGCTATGGATTCCCCTGTTACACCTACAGTAGCCGATCTTTTTGTCGGATAGCTGGAAGTACAATTGATGCGTAGGTTCATCTGTGCACAACGAAGTTGGTGACGCTATATGGATGACACATTCGTGATCATGAAACGGACCGTCCTTGACCAATCCTACAATTTTAGTTCCAAATGCAACGGTATTGTATTCTCGTTGGAAAGTGAAACCGATGAGTGTTCATTTGTCCTTCTAGACTGCCTGGACAAAGTTGATGAACAGCAGAGAAATCAGGTTTTAATGCCTTAGAACGACTGGTAATGCATCCTAAGGATCCAATGTCTATGGGCGACCAGGCAGACTGCGCTTACGAAATCAGATACCACCCATATTGGAGAGACAAGCAAACAACTGAAAGCACGTGTTACCGAACACAAGAGGCACATGAGGTTTCCTCCTAAAGAGCAAGAGGAGGATTCGGTCATCGCACTACATGCACTGTCAGGAAATCAAAACGTAGGTTTTGACCAGGCTCGAGTGATTTACAAAAATCTGCCTTCCTATACGGAACAATGATGTGCTGAAGCCCTCACCAGTTACACATAACACGCTTGTGTTATTCGCAGTAATAGCAGACTCCTGTCTGCAGTGTGGCATGGATGGATAAATAAAACCAGAGACAGACGCATCTTCTCTACATGCGTCTCACTCCCACTTAATGGGCAAAATATTCGCCCAATCAGCCCAGATGTAGCGCAGGTTGACCTAACCACGGCAAACCCCATGTGACTTCTGTTCCTCTGTGTGATTTTGATCACAACACTCCTGAAGAAGGCCATCCGAGGTGGTTAAAACACTGAGTATTACAACTTGCTGGTAACGTCATGTTATTCACAATCCATTTACCAGTAACTGTTCGAATTCATTCGTACTGGATATGATGCGGATATCAAACACATTCTGGTTCTGATCTGAATTAACTACAGTGAGTTGGACGGGAAATCGAAAGTCTGAAACCTCGAAACTCTAGGTGTACTCTTGTAGCTCAGCAGATATAAACACGTCAGGTTCAAATCTAGTCAACATTTTCGCTTGGAATAGATTATCAACAACTCGTGGGGATACAATTATTTTAAGGAATAGACAGAAGCACTCCTGAAGCCAAAACCTACCGATACACGCTTCTAGAGGTACATCAGTTAGCCCACATTATTGTATCGGGTTCACAACGGTCTGCGACCATTCTTGCTTTCATAATGACAAGAACCGAGCCTCAGGTCGAAGTTGAAATTAAGAGATCGCAGCTTCCACCTCTAGTGTAATTCATTTCTCGTCATCCTCAAGGGCAATCAAACACTAGTGTTGTGGATACCGTCAAAATGGTGTAATTTTAACGGTTCGCCGAGCCCTGTGCTGAGCCCGAATAGTAATGTTCCGGACATAATCAGTGATTGGCACTGATGGTTAAAGTCAAACAACCAAAAGAAGAAGAGATGAGAGAGTGTATTCTGTACGCGATCCGATCCGGCTTTAGCGTCTGTTTTATCCCTGGGCTTTTAGCTCCCAGCCTTAAATCTTCACAACGCACTCCCTGCTACATCCATGTACCATATGTACACTGGATGGGGTGGCTGACGGTCAATGTGTTTGTGAAGATGCGGTCACGGAAGAAATGGTACGGATACAGATGTTGAACAGGGGGATAAAGAAAGCAAGCAACGAAAAAACTGTAGTGTTAGTATTTTATGGTGTGAGCCATGCCTAGCTAAATCATAAGGTTAGCACAAACCATAGTAATTCTGCAATCTTCCTTGTTTTTCGACACAGTATTTGTGCAAGACGAAATTTTCAGAATCTTCCATTCACGTGGACGAACTCTCAACGCAGACACAAACAAACTTAGTCCCTGATGAAATATCAAGAGAGAAATAAAAAAAACCTATAGGGTGGAAGAACAACTTCTTCTGTGTGAACTGTCCAATGGATATAAGACACTTACCTGCAATTTACCCCATAGGCGACACTTTTCACAACCCACACAATCCATAATGCGCGAAATGTTGTGGAAATGACGCCGGAATTGTTGTTTCAGCGACACGCTCTCTGTGGTCTGGTCCGCGAATAACTGCCCTTCGTTGAACAAACTGCCCCGAGCTCTGAACGGATGAGACATCGGAAGCAAAACACAATCAGAGAATGTGACAACACATGTATAAACATACTGGACGAAAATACACAAAAAAAGCTGCACGAGAAACGCATCAACGCATCAGTCAAAAAGCAGAAATGATTGACTATGATTACGCTGCAATCCAGCTCCACGCACTATGTCCAGAGATGTCGTTCATGCGAAGCTATCACACAGCAGGAATCATTCAATGAAGGTGTTGCTCAAAAAGATCAATGTAGGCATAATGAAGGTCAATAACGCTGAAGAACTTTGCGTGGATGTATCAACTCGGTCGCTGCTCACTTACGCTGTTAAATGTCAATACCCAAACGATGTACGTTCCATTGTATACATAAATTCACACAGTTAGCTGGGGAATGCAAGTCGAAATGTTTGTGCAACAAGCAGTGAACCTGCTCTAAAGTGTTCGGTTACATGTACGGAGCGGTTGAAAAAGAGGCACGAACCAAACACTTCGATCGTTAAACCACCATTGTTTACCCTGCTGCCTTGGTCAACACGTTTCAGCATCATCAAGGCGATTGTTATTGACAGGGAGCGCAGACTAACCTGTGTGCAGTAGCGATGAGAATACTGTGGTAGTTAGTGCGTGAACACACAACCGTCGATAATCAAGTCAAGCCTGTTTTGACCCGCCCTCCTTGTTTTAACTGACTTGGAAACTAGCTTTTATGGTATAGCTTTTATGGTGTATGACGAATGAGAACGTATGAAACAACCGAATCATCTTACATTACCCACATAGCAGAGCTCCACCAGTCGGATGCATGATTGGTTTTAAGAACGTAACGACGTGAGGAAAAATCCTCAACCAGTTATGACAAGATGTTATGGACAAACGGTCCTGAAGTATTAGCAGTAGTGAGAACATAAGAAACAAAGGCCAGAATTTTCAATCTCCTATTGTGTGCCTTATCACGGTCTGCTCCCATCGGGATGAAAGGAAGCGCGGAGGCGGCCGAAGATGAACATAAAATAAACGGACACCAACAAAAGAATTGGTCACACAAGCAAGCCATATTGTACCGTGCAAGTTTGCCATGTGCGATCCAGACGGCATTACCCTATCACGGTAATGAAATTAGCCACAGTAACTGACAGAACTGAGTATCACTTACAGAGACCATTTCGGACGTTTGATACTACACATGCTCATTTGAATATGCACATGCACCGTAGTGCACGCCTAAAACCTATCACGGTCGGACGACTATCAACTAACCGCACTGAACGTGATACAACGATAGATCAGAGGCACACCGTTGAACCGGTGCACTAGTTAAGCAGGTCATTACTGGCTTTCTAAGTGGAGCGACACATTGGTTCACGCTTGAGGTGAGAAACACAATGTCATGTGATGCAGTATCGATCTAGTAAGTTGACGATGCCTCAAATCCGTGGCCAATGATGTATGGGAGGCCATGCGGAAGTGGATTGTGAACACGACCTCTTGTGTGCGATACCACTGGATAGTTTGTTCCTAGATGAACTCTTTACTACTCTTCACTACTCTTGACCCGAACACAGTTATTGACATCAAGTATTCGAAACCTGTGACAGTCATTCCCTACCTTTCAACAGTTCGGTGTCCTACATCAGTGTACAGAAGAAGGAAATGAAGCAAGGCTGTATGCGGTCCTCAGGAAAGACATTGAGTCACATAACTTGCCAAGTGACGTGCTAGGTACCCTGTTAGCTGCACTGTCCGCAATATTCCAAACACGAGCGTTCTTGATGACAGGCGTCCAAGCTCGCATCTACACCATGGGATTCAACGTTCTCACCAGTGATTTAGACGGCAGGTGAAAACAAAGAGTGTAGACCAACACTTACTCTACAATTTTTAACAAGTCGTCTACGGCCTGTCGTGTCTCTGCGTCTGCCGCGGCATTGCCTGTATAAAACAGTAAGGTACGAAGATAGGGAGCAGCTTTAGCCAGGGCACGTAGTTCAACCAGATAGGCGAAGTAAAGGTTGTGTAATCTCTCCAGCCCTTCACGAGTAAATTCAGGATGGAAACGGCGGCGGAATTCCTGAACATTTGGTCCCCAATCCGATGGTTTGACCGTATCAACACCAAAGTTACGGTGAACGGTACAGAAGACTGTAAGGGAAAGGTAAAAAACGACAAAAGCTGTGGGGAACATGAATGCGGAGTAGGAAGGAATGGAATCAAACGTACTAAGAGTGGTCTGTTGTGACGAACCGAGGTATAGTTATGGCTACAGCTTGAGCGTCGGTATATTTATATACCACTTGCAAATGATGGTAGCTTTGCATTTCTATATGCTTTCCAGTTAGTTCCGTTCAAAAACGGGCCACACTTTGGTTTCGCACCTGTCAAAGTTCACCAGTGGCCCGTATTCTTGCCACGGCCGCGATAAGAATTTCGACCACGTTTTCCCAAGGCAACCGTGATGACCACTGAGCCACTGACTGCATTAAACACGATGAAACCATCATACGCAAATGCACAGACACAGATGTGCGAGTAACGCTCCTTAACAGGAGACAAGGTAACTGTCCTGTTAACTTCAGCCAACGATATCACGATTGGAACTTCTAATTAAATGGAAATCGTAAGAGTCGCTAGACTAACTGAGCGATATTTTGATTACTGATTTCAATTTGATGAAAAGCCTAGGCCGTGGAGTCAGATTGGAGTTGATAGGGCAGTTACTGTCTCCTATGGAAACGATCGAACACTTCGAGCATCATTCATCTTAGGGGTCCATTTTTTCTGTCCAAAACTGCCTCCTTCCTCTAGAAAACGATTTTATCCAATCACAATGAGCGGAGATGTGAACAGTCCAGAGGTAACCTTCGCTACTTTTACCTGTTCGACCTTTATTCCACTACGCTCATTGGTGACTTAGTGACCCTATCTACCATTTTTGGTGGCTGTCCTGCGATTTTCTGATTCAGGAATGTTTGTGGGTCACTATGCATCATATAAATACTCCACAATTTCCTCCATAAGGCACACGTTGTTGGAGCGAAACAAAGTTGTATTTTGCACCCATCCTTCGATTTGTCTTGGAAGCAATTACCAGGGACGGTCGCGTCATTTCGGGACCAAGATTTTCCGTGTTAATTCTTACGAGGAGAATCCGATTTCTATCAAGCGCATTACTATATCGTGGACTAACCAGCGTTTATAACCCACAATCCAATGTATCTGAGCTTTTGCACGTAAGTTAGTCACGTCTGATATGCATTCAACTGCTCAGGCTGCTTCACGAAATCGTGGTCGGAGCTGTGACAAGAATATGCGCTACAGATGAGATCTGACGAGACTAACTGAAAGGCTTACGGTAATAGGACAGTTGCGATCAAACGTATGACGCTCAATTTTATCCATTAAAATCCACTGCCACTTATCAGTAACATACATAACACAAAGCCAAGTATAGGAGCAGGTAGTGCAATACACAACAAAGGACAAACAGAGAATACCCATACTACAAAAAAAAATCCCCATAAAAGCGCGATGAATCTGTGCTTCGAACAATAAGCGTTTGGTATGCCTGGGTCCTCGATCGATCAGACGCGTTGAGACAGGTCTCTACGTGATGCCCTGGTAATAAACTATTATATGGTTACTGATGAGTAGTCGGNAAACTTGAGTCTAGTGCTTCTTTTCGAAAGAGGCTGGCTGGAAAGTCCATCTGAATACGAAGGCTGCGATCAAATGTGTGATGGTCAACTTGAAAATATTATATGGTTGTCACCCCGTCTGTTCCAGCAAACTTTCGCTCAACAAATCCAGGGGTGGGGCAACATATGAAGAATGTGCTCAAGCCAACAAAGCCGACGACGAGATGTTGCGTCAGATATAGAGATGCTCAAATTGCTGTCACCTGAGATTCGTTGTCTGAACAGCCCAGTTGCACAAATGGCTATTCTACAATAAACGCACAACGCGAATAATCGGCAGCGCGCCAAGCCACAACCATTAGGAAGACAGGTAATTGGGTTAACAGATTTTACACTCCACCAGGTTGCAATCTGGGTAGACGATGGCAAGCTGTTGAAATCTAAACATGAACTGTAAAGTTAGTCAGAGCCAGGACTTTTCAACGCGTGGCTATCATATGATTATTTTGAGCCGAGAAGAGTACTTCCGGGTTACCGGAATTTGTAACAAAGTTATTCGTGACCCAAACCTCCCTCCAAACCTTTGGAATCGTGTCGATATTCATGCGACCGCGGTAAAAATACACCCATTTACTGTCAACGCGGAACATTTGCTAGAATCGAAAGCTCCAGTGGATTTCGCACCCGCCATTCGTGATTTGATCCTTGGCCTCAAAATGATATGAACTTTGGAGATTACTGAAAGATTCATATGAGAAAATCAAACACACGTGCACATAAATAATGAAACTCACGATTGCGTGGATAACGAGCACACAGGTGTACCGTGATACTGGTATGTAACCCGGAGACTAGACGATAGAAAGCACGTTTTTCCAAGCAGCTCAAGGTCTCTGCGATGTGGAATGATGTGTCATAACATTAAGCAAATTGAATACACATAGGTAGACATCAAAACAAGTAGTGATTTGATTAAACTGAAGTGCAACCAAAAAGCCAGATTGGAGAGAATGTGGAAAACCAGCGGACGAATGTTATACCATAAAAAGAAAGACGAATTATTTGTTCGCGGTCTACAGAACATTTTTACACTGATTAAGAAATCAGTAATCCCAAACCAAATTGAAAAATACTACAGCAACAAGTGTCGTCTGCATGCTGAACAACAAATTAAAGAATCAGCATCAAAAAAACAAATTATGAAACGAAAGAAAAAGTATTCAGTCGGCTCAGCGACGAAAGCGCATAGAGAATGATTAAACTCAAGAGGGTTATCTATTGGCTAAGAAATCATCTCAGTTCCAGGAGCATGTACCACTTTGGGTGAAGTTACGCCACACAAAAAACGGCCACAAGATGAAGTGAAAAAATCTAATCGATGCCAATCGTATGCTAGCGTAATGAAACAGGGACTGAAACGTAGAAAAATGATCTTACTAGCCCAAAACTCGAAATACGGACAAAGAGTCCATCTGCCTAAAATTCGTAGGGCAGAGAAATGATGATTGTTTGATTCAGCATTAGAATAAGACCTATTGAGGAAAGAAAAACAAGACATTCCCGAGAAAATAATCATAATTCTTTCAGCCCAGCTCTCCAAATGAAACTTAATCGGGAGAAAGTATCACACGTCCGGACAAAATTGGGCCAAAACCCAGAAAAAAAACAATCAATAGTGCAATCAAGTTATATAGTCGCGTGTTGTGTGTACCAAGATGTGGAGTTATAGGCCTTGTTAACTATCCAGTCATAAATTCTGATCTTCTAACATGTTCCCGCCGCAACACTGTTGTTAATCTTTCTCGTTCTTATTGATATTGTCGAAACAAACACATCTGAAATGTACAGCTATACGTATCGTCTCTGTATTCTATAGCGCTCCAATTCACCAATGTACATCAACAGTCACCTAGGTCAGATGAAGTTTGTACATTCTTACGATAAGATTCATTTTCCCTCTCTTTCCAAAAAAACAAGCCAACTGTGGGACTCTCTTCAATTACAGTTTCCTACCATTTTCAATTCGAAGTAATCAGCGACCATCCGGTACTCAGTGACAGTGTAGCACAATTTACACTTCATTGTATACAAAGGGTTTGGGACTACGCACAGGTTTACTCTACTTCTGTAACTTCGCGTTGCATATAAAGACAGAGAACACCGCGTAGGCAAGTGTAATGAGAGTCGGGAAAAATATGCATGGCCGCACATGCAAACCATAGCAACCAACAGTCTGATCAACATGAACAACTGACCTCGCTACATAACAGACTCAAAATGCTGATAATAACCCCAAGGGTTTGTCTGAGATGCAGCTTATTGTGATCGTACCGTTGTTGCTAAATTCCTTGCCAGTAGCATTTAATCAACTCTCACAAATTAACGGTTTTTTCATGAATTGCACAACTTTCCTTTTCTCATTCCATTGCATAGTAAACATAATCATCGAATATGCTGCCTAGTCTGGGGCTCTGTAGGTTGTTTCAGATTAGCTAGTGATGTGACAGATTGACCCTATCAAAATTGCTCATTTTGAAGAATAGTAAGGCTCCAAAATTCTCACAACAATCCATCCTCTGAGTCTAGGCAGCCCGACAATATCCAACGTTCATATGTGGCCCAGTCTATTCAATGGCAACAAACATTCGGTTGTATATTTATCGGTGGAAAACCTAATGTTATCCGCGCGACAACCACGATTTTTATACGAACATCCTGAGATTCACAGAACATACACCATTGAAATAGGCCGGAAAGGTAAAATTACAAAAACGGGGAGCTATTTTTCATTAAATTACAACAGATTTATAAAACAAACAGTGATACGAACCACAGTCACTTACACGCAGGACGAAGATCAAGAAATTGCGTGTTAATTCAGCAAGGACTTAGTCAATAATCTTGACATTATCAAGTACAGCATCGCTCATGTAGAGTTCACAACTGGATAAAGGTTTCGGTTAGATCAATTCGAAAAGGGTTACATTTGCTAACCGTACCAATCAACGCACGTCCGGTAGTGCGTATTATGCAGTAGCTTACCCGAATAAAAATCATGACAAACAAGTGATTCGCATGTAACTTTCTGAAACATTATTAGTACAGACAGGAAAAGAACCACTGCAACCATTCCCTGTTAGCTGTCGATTCGAGGGACAAGGAGGGGAGGAACTACTGTATAGGATAATTGAGTACCATCCGAATGCTCCATTCATTTCATTCCAGTTGCACTTTAGTATCACATCAAAGCATTAAGGCTCGATTTGAAGAGAACAGGTGCAGGCAGTTTCGCTCAATCTTAAAACAGTTCATTAGACAGAACAGTTGGCGTCAAAATGAAACAGCCGGTAAGTCGGTTTAGATCATTACAATCGGACTAAATCCATGGTCAAGGTTACATGAAAACAGCCTAAGAATGGTAGACAGATTGAGAAGTTTCCTGCTTGGTTGCTGATCAGGGAGTGCTGAACATGTTCGAATATGGGGAGACATATCTGGCTGGTCGACATGTCATCCTACCGGATTGTGTACAGAGAAGACAGCACAAAACACTGTGCACTGATAACGTCATCTTAGTGCAACGAGAAAAGTATAGTGACACATTAAAATGGGATGCAAGAAGACATTACCTCCAGCGTCAGTAAAACGCCATGAAATCAATTATTACGCATTACCTAATAACGACAGTCGAAAACGTGAGGCAGAAATGCTCTGTCGTACGATTTATGCCCTGGCAGATTTAGCTGCACCTGTTCAGTTCAGCAAACCAAAAACAAACCAAAAAACAAATCACAATAAAATGTCAATTATCGAAAACGGGTTCGGTTCGAGCATTTGTCAGATCTCGGAGCGACCTTCGAGGATAACTGAAAAACAAATTCGTGGGTTCGAAACGCGATACGGAAATAGGCCAGATAGGCAAAAGAAAATACTAATGACGTAGACATTGGAGGCGTTCAATTCGAATAAGTTTGTGGACATTGCCAAACCGGATAAGGGTTTCGGAGTAAAAGCTGTGGATCGTCCAGAATACATATGCACAAATTCTTCTGTATTCGACGATGAAGCCAAGATTCGACAATAATATGCTGATACAGAAAGGCAACTGACAAAGAGAATAGGGACACTTCCGAAAGAACTTATCCACGAGGATGCGTTTCAAAGCTTGAAGGCAACAGGAAGTGGAAAACCTCAATGTTAAGGTCTTTTGAAAATCTATAAATCAAATGTCGCCTTAGGACCAATATTAACCATGGGCAACTTGCACCCCACAGACTCACCAAATGAGTTTCAAAACTCCTGAAACCTATTCGTGATTCTTCTACCAAACATAACATAAAGGATGGACTTAAATTAGTTAACCAGCTGGATGTTACAAACAGAGGGCAAAATGTTCCGTTTCTATTAATATCGAATCCCTGGCGCACAACGATCTAGTACTAACTGGATTTTATTAGCCAGCGTAACATAAATGTCGGCTTGTCCACAAGTGAACTAGAACGCCTCATATCGCCGTACTTTGAACACTCGTTTCACGTTTAAGGATGAAATCAACGGACAATGAGGAGAGGGTAACCATGGAACGTCCATCAGGACCAATACTAGTTGATACTTTTGTCACTAAGGTTGAAGGTCAAATCTCCAGCCCTCTGGGTGAATTCCTACTACACAAGGGATCCGTCTTCGACGTAATTGTTGTCACAAGCCAACAACAAACATTGATAACATCGAACATGATGTGCAATTGACAGAAATATTTGCATAATGATTCCCTATCGCTCCTCGAAGACTGTGCTGTGAAAGAGAGAGAGAGAGAACGACTCAAGGGTCAGTGATCCAGAAAAGCATAGGGATTAGTCAACATATTTATTTCAACAGCTTGCTGTCCATTAGTTACAAATGTAGCCTAGTCTCAGTACTATTCGTGCGAGCAATATATATTCATTCTATGAGCGTGTTTGCAGTCAAACTGAATAACCTGCAGGATATGCTCATAAATAAAGACTACTATTCACGGTTTAGTGAGAAATTCAGTACAAAAGGAACTGATAACACTAAGTTTCTCAAGAAGGCAGTGGCCCTAAACCTCTTGTTTGAAGATGGCGAGCAAAAGAGTCTTGACGTTGCCCAGTTAGTTGATTTTACAAATTTGTTCACATCCCGAAATATCCAATCAAACGGTTGATGAAGCCGTTCTGAAAAGTACACATCTATTAGCATGAATGTTAGTGTGGAATTACCTACATTGTGACAAACAGCGCCAGTTGTAGATCAACAGTGGCCAACAAAAGCCAAACTGGCTCAAGTACAAGATAACGCGATTGAACGACGCCATATCAATCGCAATTAACACCACTCAGTCCAACAAGTAACCTGCGTCAGTCATCACATGACCCTTAAAGATAGTAAGTCATCAACCCGAAAAGGTTGGTGAATCTAAGGTAACTTATGTGACAAATAACTGGCGTCTTCTTCGAAATACGGATGTGATTGTTACCAAAAACTCAGGTCCCTTCTCATTGCTCAAGAAAAGTCGTTCGTTACCCTTTTACTCCTATGACAGTAGTGGGTGTTTTGTAGTAACATACGATTTGTAGTTCATTGTAATGCACCTCACGGTTCATGTTTGATTTTATGAATTCAAAAGTCTGTGATAAAAGCTTGTTAAGATGTAATGGAATTAGTCACAACATAAGTCGTGCAACACAGCGTTTCGGACTTCTCTTTTTAGTCTAACTGGGAGAAAGGAATGAGAAAGTGGAAAACGCAACGATAATTGCGCCATAATATTATATGAGTTAATGAGCGAAAAACCCATTGGGCTGGCAGGTTACGTTGAAGAATCCCGTTTTCCCTCTAAAGTCGTCTCCTTCACAGAGAAAAAGATTTTGGCCTACCAGAACGAATGGAAATCCACAAAACAGTCTAGAGATAAGTTACACCATTTTCATCCACTCTCAGTTCTTTAATCCGTCATGCGCATTGGCCGTTTGATAACCTCAACTACTGTTTTTTGTAACCTTCCTTCAACTTCATGATTCAAGAACAGTTGGTCACCACGCATCGTATATACACTGTTATATTTCTCTTCGTTACGTACATTTTCGGATGGAATGGAATGACCACTTGCATTTGTCTCCTGATGTGCCTTGAAAGCAATTGACGGAGTCAGTTGCGTCATTTTTCCGGACCAAGACACAACGTTTCGTTTAACTCAAAGAGGAAAGCTCCAGTTCTGTCAAGCGCTTTTTTATTCGGCCGTCGGTTCAGTGTATTTCTCAGGCGTTCGCAACGGACTGTACTAGCAACTGAGACACAAAGACAGAGGACTGAAAACAGGCAAATGGTTACGACGTGCACCTCCGAACTACCATTGACTGTGATCGGCTTCGTTCTTGTATCAACTCATCAAGTAAATAAACAATGTGAACAGCTATCGAACCGTCAACTTTCCTCTTTCTGGTTGAAGGTCGTATCCACTCGACTACCGGTCGTACGAGCACGGCTTGTGACGGACGGATTTTCAAATAATCACGTGTGGCTTGCTAACACCACGCTCACAATGCCTTCACTCAATGAGCTCAAGCAAACCGGTTAGTGTGGGACCAAGAAACTGAGCGTCGTGAAGCACTTCTATCACACGAAATTGTCATTACCGAAATAGAAACGAACAAAAATAGGTCGCTCATCATCTTCATTGACAGCAATACATCAGTGGTTAACACTAATGCTTAACTGCCACACAACCATTAAGAAACAGCAAACCCTATATGAGAAGAGAGAATGAAAAAAGAAGGGGACGGGAAGGGACCTAACTACTGAAAATAACTACGTGTACATTCAAACATTCAACACCAAGGTGCCTGCACCTTGCAAACAAACAAACAACCGAGCTGCAAGTAAGAGTAAGCCGTCATCAGCGAGACAGCTTCCTTACGGCTTTCACTGCCCCGCGTCATTAAATGCACTCACTTCACAGACAACTCGGACAAACAACGACAACATTCACGCCACTGAGCTCGATTAGCC